>MU107132.1:0-65484 GCA_012274485.2 Sinapis alba | reverse complement strand
GAAGGATTTTTCCCCTGGATCGATCAGGTTAGTATGGTTAATTTACTTCAATTTTTGCCAATATCCTCTGCTGTTCACGGAACTGGGTAGACTGAATTGGTATATTGTAGGTTGCACTTATACTGGTTCCTTTGCTGAAATTCTATTTTCACGAAGAAGTTAGAAGAGCAGCTGTGTCAGGTATATCAGTAGATATATTGTCGATAATGCAATCTTTAGATCTGTAGAGCACAAGTTCTAATAAATTTGGTATCTTTCTTTCTAGCCATGCCGGAACTAATGCGCTCAGCCAAGCTGGCGATAGATAAAGGGAAAGCTCAAGGGCGCGATCTGTCCTACTTGAAGCAGCTTTCTGACTACATTATTCCAGCCATGCTGGAAGCTTTGCATAAAGTTAGTGTGTATCCTGTTCAGTTTTTTTTTCTTTTTCCCTTTTCGGCTTTGATCCATTTTTGATGACTAGATTTTTTTGTAGGAACCTGATACAGAGATCTGTGTGAGTATGTTGGAAGCTATCAATGAATGTTTGCAGGTAACTTTTTCATTAGCGATTTTTTTGTTGGAAGAGTGTATTTTTAACAGTCCTATTATATATGTGCATCGTCAATTCACTCTCCAGCATTTCTATTTGGCAATGCTGAACTCTCTTTAGTAGTCTTACTGGTTTAGTTAATATAGATCATCTATGTGATTGCTTGTATTGGGAAGGCTGTAGGCAAAATGATGATCGTGTTTTTTACTTAATCACTTGTTTAATTCTTCCGACTTCTGAGCATAGAGTATCGTGAACGATGAGTTATGTTGCCTTTACAGCTGGTATCATTTTTAATCTTTGTTTAGGTTTAGGATATGTGACAGAGCTTAATTTGAGCGAGTCTCTTATAATGTGCCGCTTAGTGTTAATTGTACCATTTCATTGGAAAAATGGTTACGTATTACATGTCACTGTATTTCAGATCTCCGGAAATCTTTTGGACGAAGGGAAAATTAGATCCATAGTTGATGAGGTAAAGCAAGTTATGACAGCAAGCTCTAGCAGGAAGCGAGAGAGGGGAGAGAGGGCTAATGCTGAAGACTTTGACGCTGAAGAGGGGGAGCTCATTAAAGAGGAAAATGAGGAAGAGGAAGAAATTTTTGATCAGGTTCGCTTTCTATGACTCACCATTAATGAAGTTTGCTATCTTCGACGTTCTTATTAATTCTTGATATATTGTCTGCACATAGGTCGGTGAAATATTGGGAACACTGGTTAAGACNAGAGGGCTAATGCTGAAGACTTTGACGCTGAAGAGGGGGAGCTCATTAAAGAGGAAAATGAGGAAGAGGAAGAAATTTTTGATCAGGTTCGCTTTCTATGACTCACCATTAATGAAGTTTGCTATCTTCGACGTTCTTATTAATTCTTGATATATTGTCTGCACATAGGTCGGTGAAATATTGGGAACACTGGTTAAGACATTCAAGGCCTCGTTTCTGCCTTTCTTCGATGAGTTGTCCTCTTACTTAACTCCGATGTGGGTAAGTGGCCGTCATCACTCAAGTCTTCTTTTTCAGTGATGCATGATACTAACTGGAGTTTTAGCACTCTGGTTCGGGTGAATAGAGTTTCTAAATTCGTGGTTGTGGGCTTGTCGCTGATTCAATATTAGTTCTGGTCCGCCTTGGTTTTCCGTTTTGGTATTGATTTGGATGTGTATTCATCGAGTTTAGGGAAGGGATAAAACAGCTGAAGAGAGAAGGATTGCGATATGCATTTTTGATGATGTTGCAGAGCAATGCCGTGATGCTGCGTTTAAGTAAGGATGTCCATTCAGTGGATCTTTGTACATCGTACGTTTACAGTGTTCTTACGTGGGTTTTTTTTCCTGATATTTGAATGGCAGATATTATGATACTTATCTTCCATTCGTACTGGAAGCGTGCAATGACGAGAGCCCAGAAGTTCGACAGGTATACCCTGCATTTTGTTATACGGTGTTTCTGGATCTGTATACTAATTTATATGACCTCTCTTGTTTGTTTCAGGCTGCCGTTTATGGGCTTGGTGTTTGTGCTGAGTTTGGCGGATCTGTATTCAAGCCACTTGTTGGAGGTATGGTATACCTTAATCCATGCTTTGCAGCTAAGTAGTAACACGTGTTTTTGTTTCAACAGAGGCTCTATCAAGATTAAATGTTGTGATACAGCAGCCAAATGCTCGGCAATCTGAAAATGCCATGGCATATGATAATGCTGTATCCGCTGTGGGAAAGATCTGCCTATTTCACCGTGACAGCATCGATTCTTCTCAGGTAGCTTACGAAAGTTATCCCCAGATGCTCGCTTTGCACGAATATACATATGGGTTACTTTTGTTGACCGACAACTTTGAACTTTGTTTTTGGGGTATAAGGTACTTCCTGCGTGGTTGAACTGTTTGCCTATAAGTAATGATGTTATTGAAGCCAAAGTAGTTCATGATCAGCTCTGTTCAATGGTTGAGAGGTAATCAAATGGGTTTAGATTCTTTGTTTTTTTACTTAGCGCTACTCTTTTACTGTCTAAAACGACTGATTGATGATAAACTTGCAGGCAAGATGTTGACCTCTTAGGCCCCAATAACCAGTATCTTCCTAAAATCATAACAGTTTTCGCTGAGGTTTGTTTTTTTATTACGCTTCTCATAGACAATATTTGGATTTTAGCATATTACTGTAGTGATAAAAAAAATCAATGCGTGTAAATCGTGGCTGGCCAGGTGCTTACGGGGAAAGATGTGGTGACACAAGAAACGGCAGGTCGTATGGTTAATATACTAAGGCAACTACAGCAAACACTGCCACCATCGGCATTGGGCTCAATATGGTCAACACTAAAACCTGAGCAGCAGCATGCTCTCCAATCCATGCTTTCATCCTAAAGGCACACCAATCAGATCTTCTCTGTTCCATTTACAAGTGTCTTGTGAGCTTTATTTTCCACCACAAAAAGCATCGTCAGTTTTGCATTCATGTGTTTACATTATTTTTTTGGTTTTGCATTATTTCACCATTTGTTGTTGGGAGGGATGAAGAATGGGTCTAATCCTTCATAAGTTATGAAATGAGATCTCTATCTTTGTGATAGGAAGTGTATATTAGAAGGAAAAGATGGGATTGTGAAATTGTCAAGTGTCAGATGGGAATCAGGGTAATGATTCCTTGAAAACACAGGTTTGGTGTTGGTTTATGTTTGGGGAGAAAAAAGATGAAGTTTTTTGTTTTTGTATGCAAGTGAGAATTTTGGAGTAAATTATTCTTTACACTCATTGCTATTGTTGATTTGTATTCATTTGATTGGCTCTTTTCTTTCCTCTCTAAATTAAAAGTATAATTTAATATTTATTTCGATACCTTCTTCGTATTGAATAGCTTACCTCACTTAACCACCCTTTATAATACTTCAAACAAAAAGTTTAAACCGAGATTACGACAACATTGTGTCTTGAATTGAAATCTCTTGTTAAACATCTCCAATCCATAGCTATTTTTATGTATATAATAACATATACATATAACATTGTTTCAATTCTTATCTATAATAGAAATTACTAATTTTTTTTTATAAATAAGAGAAAGTTAGTAATTCTATGTTTTTTACTTTATAATTAGAGATTATTGTTTTAGAGAAATACATTAGATAAAACTTCATTCTTAGTAATTAGTTTTGGATCTTGACTTTTTATATTAAGAAGTTAGAAAATGGTGCGCACGTAATTGATACATCATACATGGAACCCACATAACAGAGAACTCATGAATCATTCTACTAAACACACCCCTCATTATAAAATCATATTCGTTATTATCATCACTAAAATAACAAGAACCAGTAGTCTTCGGAAAAACGAGGCACCCACTAACACCTACGAACACAAGAGTTAAAAACATAACTTATATATATCCCTATAAATGCTTGAATATGTACTTCTATAATACAACATTCATACAAAAAAAATGGAACATCAAACAACTCAAAAGCAGAAAACAAAGAAAAGCAAAGGCACCAAGAAGACGAAGTTCGTGGGAGTTAGGCAAAGGCCTTCAGGAAAATGGGTGGCAGAGATCAAAGACACGACTCAAAAGATACGTATGTGGCTTGGAACCTTTGAGACCGCAGAGGAAGCTGCTCGAGCCTACGACGAAGCTGCTTGTCTCCTACGTGGCTCCAACACTCGCACCAATTTCGCAAACCATTTCCCAAACAACTCACAATTGTCTTTGAAGATCAGAAACCTCCTTCACCAGAAGCAGAGCATGAAACATCAACAACAAAACAAACCTGTCTCTCCTTTTGCGGAACACAACATCAATTACACTTCGCCTGCTACTAGTCCCACCGCCAACACCACGAGCACAGTGATGCCACTCAACAATGTGTACCGCCCTGATTCATCAGTCATATTACAAGAACCCCACAGTGTCCAGCTTCCATTCTCTTCTTGGCCACTTGTCTCTGGAATCAACCATCAGGTACCTTTGACTCAGGGAGGGGAAGAAGCACATGGACATGTCAACAATCATAACTCAACCGATCAACATTTGGGTTTAGCTGAAATCGAAAGACAGATCTTTGCATCCCTATATGAAATGAATGGAGCTAGTACAACTTACTACGACAACATGCATTCAGAATATCCAATATTTGATCCAACCGATCCCATTTGGGATCTCCCTTCACTCTCTCAACTCTTCTGCCCTACATGATCTCATCTAACATTCCCTTTTCAGTTCATGCAAGTGTGGATCCTTTAATGTAAAAGTAGAACACATCTCTACAAAGTCCTATTGTAACTAAAGAAAAAAAAAATGGACAATGTAAGAAGATAACGAAGGTTTGTTTGCATAACAAAAGCTTTTGATAAATGAACTCTGGAACTCTCAATGGTCACTTTACCAATGAACTGAACCAAAATAAAAAAACAGGACGGTGGAGAATGTGCAACTTCAATTGTACAGGATTAAAAGAAAGAAACATGTAATCAACAAGAATCACGAGTAGAAAACATAAATTTGAAAAAACTTTTTTTTTTGTTGCTCATTGATTCAGAGAAGGTGTCAGTAGTCTTCACCTTCATCTTCTTCATCATCTCCACCTTCAGCACCAACTTCTTCATAATCTTTCTCCAATGCGGCCAAGTCCTCACGTGCCTCTGAGAACTCACCTTCCTCCATTCCTTCACCAACGTACCAGTGCACAAACGCCCTCTTCGCGTACATCAGATCAAACTTGTGGTCGATTCTTGAAAACACCTCTGCAACTGCTGTGTTGTTGCTGATCATGCATACAGCTCTCTGAACCTTGGCAAGATCACCTCCGGGAACAACTGTTGGAGGTTGGTAGTTGATTCCACATTTGAACCCTGTTGGGCACCTGCAAAACAAAACCAATGTGTTTACAAAAGCAACATGAATGTAAAGAAAAAAAGTAGCAACTTGATCATACCAGTCAACAAACTGAACAGTCCTCTTTGTCTTGATAGTACCAACAGCAGCATTAACATCCTTAGGAACAACATCTCCACGGTACATCAAACAACACGCCATGTACTTCCCATGCCTTGGGTCACACTTAGCCATCATGCTAGCTGGCTCAAACACGGCATTAGTGATCTCAGGGACTGATAACTGCTCATGGTAAGCCTTTGCGGCTGAGATGACAGGAGCATAAGACGACAGCATGAAATGGATACGGGGATAAGGGACAAGATTGGTCTGGAACTCGGTGATATCCACATTGATTGCTCCATCAAACCTCAACGATGTTGTCAAGGACGATATGATCTGAGATATCAACCTGTTTAGGTTCGTGTAGGTTGGCCTCTCGATATCTAGGGATCTGCGGCAAATATCATAGATGGCTTCGTTATCCAAGAGGACAGCTACATCGGTGTGTTCGAGTAGGGAATGCGTTGAAAGAACACTGTTGTAAGGCTCTACAACAGCAGTAGAAACCTGAGATCAAAAGGCAATGCATCAATTATATAACCGTTCAAATGTAATAACTAATGAGTTTCTTTGTTACCTGAGGAGAAGGGTAAATGGTGAATCCAAGTTTAGACTTCTTCCCATAATCTACAGACAAACGTTCTAACAAGAGAGAACCCAAACCAGAACCAGTTCCACCACCAACAGCATTAAACACCAAAAACCCTTGCAAGCCAGTACAGTTATCAGCAAGTTTCCTCACACGGTCAAGACACAAGTCCACAATCTCCTTCCCAACTGCAACAATTACATACAAAATTAAAGGACCATTTCGCAAAACTCCAAGAAAATTAGAACCACTCATGAAACGGTTTTTCTCACCAGTGTAATGGCCCCTGGCGAAGTTGTTAGCAGCATCTTCTTTCCCAGAGATAAGCTGCTCTGGATGGAAAAGCTGCCGGTATGTTCCGGTACGAACCTCGTCGATAACAGTGGGCTCAAGATCAACGAAGATAGCTCTAGGGACATGCTTTCCAGCACCAGTCTCGCTAAAGAAAGTGTTGAAAGCATCGTGTGCAACACCAACCGTAGTATCACTGCCAAGGAAAAAAAAAAGACTATTAGATTCATCTTCTCATAAACCTTAGCTCCACAGAAACAAAATACGTTACAAAAATGTTCTAAAATTCGGTTTAGACGATGCTTAAACAAAACTGTAAATTGAGTCGTAAACGAAACGATTTTCTAATTTTTTCTAAAAAATTACTGTAAACAATGCCTTGTGCTAGCTTAGTCTGTTGTAAAAATTGGTGTATAAGCGCTTTGGTTAAGAGTTAATCCTCTGGGCGGCCGGTCCTGAGCAAAGCCTAATAAAATATTTTCTTATGCTCTCTAATAATGTTGAGAAAAATTCCATAGGTATAAACTTCCACATTAGTATAAAATGTTGTTGAAACTTTTATTAAATAAAGTTCCTAAAATCTCATGGCCGGCCCTGTATATAAAGTTTAGTTACCGCCTAATGATTTATTGAGGATTAGGTTATATATAATACCTAGGCATCATGCCATCAGGCTGGATGCCATGTTCAAGGCAGTAAAGCTCCCAGCAGGAGTTTCCGACTTGGATCCCAGCTTGACCGATATGAATGCTTATGATCTCCCTCATCTTCTTTCGCTCACAGCCTGATCCCTGCGATCGTTTTCTTCTTCTTCGGCGTGAGGGAGAGAGGATGGAGGGAGAAATGAGATCTTCTTTTTTCCTTTCATTATTATTGAGAAGAGACTATTTATTTATGATTATTGGTTTTTTGGGGTCCGCCAATTTTTGTGACAGCCTGAGATTAGACAAAATACATGAGATTCGATCTGGATCTTCAGATCTGTCCGGTTTGTTATTTTTATCCTCCGGTTTTCTATATTTACCGGATGTAGGACTTCTGACAAGGGTGGAAAAATTAGCTTTAACCGAACCAAATTGATGTTTTGGTTTAGCAAATGGTTTAGTGGTTTAACTCTTGGAGTATCATATTATTTTAGGATATTGTGCAAGTGTCACACCGGAAATTACGATTCTATAAGATTGTGATTGTCTTTAATGTTTTTTTTTCTATATTAAGTAACTTGAATAATGTGAGCTAAAAAGGTAACTTCAATATATTCATTCATAACGTCTCTTCAAAATTTGAAATAAATGTCTTCATGTTTTTTTTCCTGGTCGAGTGGGGCTAAGATACGGTTTATTTTTTCTGACTTGATCGATTGGGTGAAGGACATAAATGATTCCGGAAATAGGAAAGACCAACCTACTTATGAATTGATCAACTTGTAGTAAGTACGAGTGATTATTTAGTTTCTCAGCATTATTGGATAAATTGATAGTTAATCGGTTTAGTTATGTGGACTGGTTTTATTTGTTATGATCGATTTTGGGTTGGCAGGAGAGTTGTTTGGATATTAACGGATCAAAACAAACGATTGCAACTTATAAGATCCATTGAATCTGCATAAACGAACTTTCAGCAACTTCCGAACAATTTCATCACTTACAAGAAAACGTGACCATAATAAACCTAAGTTCATGGTGGGACATCCTGAGACTGATTAACCGGGGTTCTTACAGTGGAATTTTTAACGTAATTTAAGAACCGGTTTTTAATTTTTTTTGGTTAAAATTAAAAACCATCTCTTAAATTACGCTAAAAACTTCATCCTAAGAATTCTGGTTAATCATGCTCTGAGATTTTTGACATGTCTAGTGAAATGTGCTAACAGGTAAGACAGTGAAGTTAGTAATGTAATTTTTGATTTGGATGATTTTGTTCTAATCTGCCCGTTATTATATCTATGTTTCATATTAAATATTCGTTTAAGAAAAAAACTAAGTTCACATCATGGCTTATAGCATAAATTAATATAGATCATAGATGTATAGAAAATACGAAGTTATTAACTGGTATAAATAATTTGAACCGAATATTCTCAAGGGTTTTGTGATCTGATTGCTAGCGATGTTTGTTCTTGCGCTGGCTAGCATGTGCCCTAGTGTCCATGTGTTTTGTCCTAGCCTCTGCCTTGTTAAACTGTTTTACTTATTAGTCATGTGGGCGTTGAAATTATTGTTAGGTAAGTTGTTCAGAGAAGTGAATATAATTCTAAAATGGAGATATAACTAATAAAAAGTCCAAATGCATAGCCAATTAATAACTAAGGTTATGTGCTCCTACCTAATCAGGAACATCCTTTATATTTTAGAAAAGTGTTTTTATTGGTTATCTCCCATATACAAACAAGATCAACAAGACACTAGGCATGACAATGCGATAAATCTGCATCTCCATGCATAAACTGCAAACTAGAAGATCATCGAGTTCCTGATGTAAGCAATTCTAAAACAAGCTTATTCTAATAAAAGCAAATCTTAAACAAGCTTATTCTAACTATATAATAACCTAATAAAAGAAGAAAGAGAGAGAGAAATTGGAATAGCTCAACAAAAGCTTTATTGTGCATGGAAGGTAAAAGAGAAAAACTATACGATGACAACCAGGATCAAGTGTTTTCTTAGCTTGAACAAATATAAAAAAAGGAAAGAGGAGAGTTGCACAACTCTATGTTATCTTCCATTGATGTAGTAAAACATATATGAATATTTGCTAAAAGAATCAATTAATCACATGAACTAATATCCCACGGTTGCATTATTTCATACTGTTGGTTTAGGCAGGCTCGACCCCATATCATTGGATGCCTAAAGCATGAAATAAAAAAACATATAAACCTGTATATATTAAAACCTCTATAAATTAATAATGGTGGGACTACACCAAAACTATAATTTTTTTTTGATTTATAGAGATTATTAATTTATCGATATACTAATTGAACCAAAAACTCAATTTGAGACTATAAAATTATATTATTTTATAGAGATTTTTAGTGTATATTAATTTATAGAGTATTAATTTAAAGAGGTTATACTGTATATAAAATTTGGCACTTAAACCGATATTTCATGAGCTTTTTAGTCCAAGATCAGCTTGGGTTTGTAGCACTTGTGGCATAATACCTGCGCTTCGACTCTCCGTATCTGTAATACCAATCCGACTTAGATGTGGTTTTAGTAGATATATAGCTCTTAGACAAAAAAATTAATGTTCATTTATATTTTCTTTAAAATCATACATTGGAGCAAATTCACTTTTATAATATAAATTTCTATTTAGAGAGAAATATAAAGATGAAAATGGTTTGCTCAATGTACTTCAAGTCCCTCTATGGCAATGAATATTTCTATTCTGATATTCTCACACAACGCATCAACACAAACTTCAATATCCAAAGAATGCTTCACTTCATGAAGCTGTCTTCAAAGAGGTTCAAATGCGCCCCCTAATAAACAAATACTGATTATATTAATTATTAGTTATCTCAAATGATACTTTTTCCTTTGTTGAAATTTTCTCAAAATAACAAAAAGAAATCTTAACTTTCTCGACTGATTTGCAAGTTGCTAATTTTTAATTCCATTATTAAAATGTACTTAGATTTATGGTGGTACTTAAAAAGAATATTTCATTTAATTCATAAATAAATCCCTTACAGGCTTTCAAAAACTTAAATCCAATTTACAATTTGAGTTTTCACCATGCCAGCCCAGCCACAGTAAAAATACTATTCCATGAACTGTATCGTGTGGGGGCAATATTGGCAAATTCAATCCATATTCGAACAAAAGGGAAGCCGTGGGACCCAAGGCAGACTGTCACAACTTGGCGGACCCCAACGAATTATCAAATCCAATTTTATTAAAATATAAACCTAAAGGAGCCAAAATAAAAAAAATATCTCACTCAGTCACCGCCTCATTTCCTCGATCTCATTTCTCCCTCCCTCCGCCGAAGAAGAAGAAGGTCGAGAGATTAGGGTTTCTCCGAGCGAAGAAGATGAGAGAGATCATAAGCATTCATATCGGTCAAGCCGGGATCCAAGTCGGAAACTCGTGCTGGGAGCTTTACTGCCTTGAACATGGAATCCAGCCTGATGGCATGATGCCGAGGTATGATGACCTAATCGCCACTTCTACTTTTGAGAGATGAATCTAACAGTCTTTTGTTTTTCCTTGGCAGTGATACTACGGTTGGTGTTGCACACGATGCGTTCAACACGTTCTTCAGCGAGACTGGCGCTGGGAAGCATGTCCCTAGAGCCGTCTTCGTCGATCTTGAGCCAACGGTTATCGACGAGGTTCGTACCGGAACGTACCGGCAGCTTTTCCATCCTGAGCAGCTTATCTCTGGGAAAGAAGATGCTGCTAACAACTTCGCCAGAGGGCATTACACTGGTGAGGAAAACCGTTCCTCTGAGTGGTTCAAATTTTTTTTTGGAGTTTTGCGAAATGGTTCTTTAATTTTTATGTAATTGTTGCAGTTGGGAAGGAGATTGTGGACTTGTGTCTTGACCGTGTGAGGAAACTTGCTGACAACTGTACTGGCTTGCAAGGGTTTTTGGTGTTCAATGCTGTTGGTGGTGGAACTGGTTCTGGTTTGGGTTCTCTCTTGTTAGAACGTTTGTCTGTAGATTATGGGAAGAAGTCTAAACTTGGATTCACCATTTACCCTTCTCCTCAGGTAACAAAGAAACTCATTAGTTATTACATTTGAACGGTTTTCTTTAATTTGGTTTTTGATGCATTGTCTTTTGATCTCAGGTTTCTACTGCTGTTGTAGAGCCTTACAACAGTGTTCTTTCAACGCATTCCCTGCTTGAACACACCGATGTAGCTGTCCTCTTGGATAACGAAGCCATCTATGATATTTGCCGCAGATCCCTAGATATCGAGAGGCCGACCTACACCAACCTAAACAGGTTGATATCTCAGATCATATCGTCCCTGACAACATCGTTGAGGTTTGATGGAGCTATCAATGTGGATATCACTGAGTTCCAGACTAATCTTGTCCCTTATCCACGTATCCATTTCATGCTGTCGTCTTATGCTCCTGTCATCTCAGCCGCAAAGGCTTACCATGAGCAGCTATCAATCCCTGAGATCACTAATGCCGTGTTTGAGCCAGCTAGCATGATGGCTAAGTGTGACCCAAGGCATGGGAAGTACATGGCTTGTTGTTTGATGTACCGTGGAGATGTTGTTCCTAAGGATGTTAATGCTGCTGTTGGTACTATCAAGACCAAAAGGACCGTTCAGTTTGTGGACTGGTATGATCCACAAACTGTAACAAGTTGCTACTGTTTTTTGTTTACCTTCATTTTACTTTGTAAACACATTGGTTTTGTTTTGCAGGTGCCCAACAGGGTTCAAATGTGGAATCAACTACCAGCCTCCAACAGTTGTTCCCGGAGGTGACCTTGCCAAGGTTCAGAGAGCGGTGTGCATGATCAGCAACAACACAGCAGTTGCAGAGGTGTTTTCAAGGATCGACCACAAGTTTGATCTGATGTATGCGAAGAGGGCGTTTGTGCACTGGTACGTTGGTGAAGGAATGGAGGAAGGTGAGTTCTCTGAGGCACGTGAGGACTTGGCCGCATTGGAGAAAGATTATGAAGAAGTGGGTGCTGAAGGTGGAGATGATGAAGAAGATGAAGGTGAAGACTACTGACACCTTCTTCTCTCAAGCAATGTGTTTTTAATTTCTTGGTTTGTGTTAAGATTCTTGTTGACTACATGTGTTTGTTTTAATCCTGTACAATTTTCATTGAACTTTCTCCACCTTTATGTTTCTGTCTTTGGTTGAATTCGTTGGTAGAGCGAGTCAGCATTGTGAGTTCCTGAGTTTATCATCAAGCTTTTGTTGTACCAAACCTTCTTTATCATCTACTTGCAATGTTCATTTATTTCTCCATGTAAAATATCTTCTCTGTCGGACGCAGGTAAACAGGTCATTAGTGTACCAATCAATATCTCCATGTTAAATATCTCCTAGAAAAAGCCAAAATAAGAAAAACATTTTCATGTGTGCTTCAGTTTATACATTTTTTACGATTTCTTTCTTTCTTTTTATCTAATTGTAACGCCAGTCAGTCACAAGCCTTATTATTGTTGAAGAGCTTTGTATATACATTAGTATCGATATGATCAACCTGCAACAGAATCTACAACTCCACTGGTCCACTAGCTACCATGGCGTGATAAATTGCCAAAAATAATCGTATTTAACAAATAAAAAGATGCTAATAGATTCAGATCTCAAACGATTAGTATCCACAAAAAAAAAAAGGTTTGGTGCGGTTTAGTTCAGTTGGGCACTGTTTAACAATATAAAAGCCTTTTACGCTTTTACTTATTCGTTTCATCTCTCCACCACCAAGTGAGTGAATCTCTCCGCCTTTCTCTTTCCCTGCGTTCTGAGTTCCGTACGATCCCAACAAGAAAAGGAAAGAGATGGCGGAGGAGAAGAAAGTAGCTCCAATTGGTATCTGGACAACTGTGAAGCCTTTCGTCAATGGTGGTGCCTCCGGTATGCTCGCCACTTGCGTTATCCAGCCGATTGACATGATCAAGGTACGTAGAATCTTTCTCGAATACATGTTTTCGATCTCGATCAAGCTTGGTTCATGTAGAAAACTCGATATAAGTATAGAGTTCCTACCTGTGGTCTCACATCCGCGAAATCTGGAAATGTGTTGTTCATCGTTAGATCCGAAGTGTAGTCATCTCTCAGATCTGGATTTTGACTGAGATTCATAATGTGTGTGAGCTAGCTGTTGCTGTTTGATTAAGAGTTACATTGATCGCAATGTACAACAATCGTTCGCCATGATTTGAATGATAGCGAGTCGTCAACTAATGTAAGTGTACATTTGTGTGTTTGGTGGTGAAAGGTGAGGATTCAACTAGGTCAGGGATCTGCAGCTAGTGTGACCACCACCATGTTAAAGAATGAAGGTATCGGTGCCTTCTACAAGGTAAAAGATTTATTGGAATTTTACTTTAGATCTATCTTGAAGATGTATGTTTCTTCTATGTAGGATGTTGTTATCTATTAGTATTCTGATTGTTGATCTTCATGAACAGTTTCTTATATACGTTCATGTGGTTTGATTGTATTTTATGATCTGCTACTCAGTTGCTAACTACAACATTAGTCTTACCCCCCCATTTATGCAAATGGAAGATGTCTCCTGAGCTTATTTGAATTGATTTCTTTCTAATAGGGATTATCAGCTGGTTTGCTGAGGCAAGCAACGTACACCACAGCCCGTCTTGGATCATTCAAGTAAGTTAAAATCATTTGTTGGTTACCTTGAGCCTATCTAGATGAATACTTTGTTTTCTTATACTAATCAAAGAGTGCCATTATGAAAATATCAGGATGCTGACTGCAAAAGCAAGTGAGGCTAACGATGGGAAGCCACTACCGCTTTATCAGAAGGCTCTATGTGGTCTAACAGCTGGTGCAATCGGTGCCTGCGTTGGTAGTCCAGCAGATTTAGCGCTTATCAGAATGCAAGCTGATAATACTTTGCCGTTAGCTCAGCGCAGGAACTACACTAACGCCTTCCACGCGCTTTACCGTATTAGCGCTGATGAAGGAGTTTTGGCACTTTGGAAAGGTTGTGGACCAACGGTGGTCAGAGCAATGGCTTTGAACATGGGAATGCTTGCGTCTTATGATCAAAGTGCTGAATACATGAGAGATAATCTTGGTCTTGGGGAGACATCCACTGTCGTAGGTAAGCTTGCTCTGCCCACTCTCTCATACAGTAAGAAAAAAAGAAAATTTCTGCCACGCCCAAATTGATCCGAATGCATACTCCTTGCTCTCTTTTGACCACTCAGCTGGAAAACAACATTTTTTTCTCTGCTCAACTCTCTAAACTAGTTACAATAGTTCTGCACTAGACTTAAACAAGAATGTCTTATCAGTTTTGTCCCGTTCCGTGGTCATATATTCCCACGTAAATAGGGTCTCTTAGTTGATGGGTGTGTCACTTTGGCAGGAGCAAGTGCTGTTTCGGGATTATGCGCTGCGGCATGCAGTCTACCATTTGACTTTGTGAAAACTCAGATCCAAAAAATGCAACCAGACGCTCAGGGGAAATACCCATACACGGGCTCGCTGGACTGTGCGATGCAAACATTAAAATCAGGAGGGCCTCTGAAATTCTACACAGGCTTCCCGGTTTACTGCGTCAGGATCGCCCCTCACGTCATGGTAATATATATAGTAACAGTCTTTTCTCTCTTTCTTCGATGCTATTGCAAGACTCACTTCAGACTTGGCTCTGAGATTTGTTCAGATGGTTGATGATGATCTGGTTATGTTTTTGGCAGATGACATGGATCTTCCTGAACCAGATTACAAAGTTCCAAAAGAACATTGGGATGTGATCTTCAAGCAAACCTTGCGGCAAGAATAAACGAGAAGAATTCTTTTGCTTATTAAAGCATATACTATATGATAACATTTGCCTTCAACCATTATTATAGCTGTTTGAGACTTTAATATCCTTTTTTTTGTTAAGGGTCCGGTAAACTTTAAAATTTTGGGAGATTTTTAATATTTATAACTACTGTATAACATTATATTAATGCATTACAGGGATCTTTAATATATTTTGAAACTCAAAATCAGCTCGGTTGGTGAAATATGAAAGGTTGAGAAGATGTGGGAAAGACAAGCTTGTTTCTACATTTCATAAAATGTCAAAGTGCAGGGTTCCTTTGGAGTACCAAACATTTGCATCAACAGACAAGCACTCTTCCTCCCAAAACTCTGCTGATTACAATCACGTAGCTGCAGGTAACGGGATATTGCCTATTTTGGAACAACTTCTTTGTGAGCTTTGAATGATAAAATCACATTCCAAGCCAAAGCCACTACGTTCGAAGCCAGTACCTGCAATTCAAAATATAAGATATCTATCAAGCCAGCGAACGAACTTAAAGCAGAATGGCGAACTGCTAAGCCTAATATGATATGATGTAAAGAGCTAAAGTATGCCATTCTAGTGTAATTCGTCTGAAGCTTATTATGCGATATGTCTAATAATAAGAGGAGGACTAAGACATTGATGAGAGAAACAGAGTCTGGTCGTTGTGTTTGAAGCATATCTATCTTTCACCGAATTGTGTTTTCTTCCCCCACTACCGATTCATGTTGTAACAGAGTTTAGTAAAATCAAACCTGAAAGTTTTGTGGAACAAATCTGAAGTTAAGAAACTGAAATGGTATCCAGAGCTGCCAATTTGCTAGCACTACACCAGTCCACTCCTACACAGCCAGAAATTAATGGACTCAATTAGAAATACCAATAAAAAAGATACTATGCAATAAACATTCTCGTGGAGATTAGTAAGGTTAGTTAGCTTTAATCCAACCTGCTTTAGCTTCGGTATGACATGTGATGGTTTTCCTTCAAGTGTCACAACAGCTGATAAGAAAACTCCAACAAAAATAGGAGCAAAAACAAACTGCAAAAGAAATAAAAAAAACTGGTGTTAACACAAAGGAAGCAAGAGAGCAACATAAACGTTAGACGGAAAACAGGAAGCCTTGCTACCTGGTCCAGTAAAAGCCGCAGAACTGCGCCTGATAATCCTGAAGCTGTCACCACTTTGCTTAAATACAAATACCTAATGGAGTTGCAAATGTAAGAGAGTAAGTAGAGAGTAGTATATACTTAACGGATACATAAGTCCCTTCAAATCAACAACCACTTCAGCAGAGAAAAGTAATACTATAACATGCAAGGAAACACAATATACATAAATTATGAGATGAACAGATGCAAAATATTTTGCTACTAAACTCTCTGAGGATGTACAAAGGGTAAAAAGGGCCCAGGGAAAATACCAGAAATGCAATGCTGGACCGACTAGCCCTAAGCCCAAGATGGTAAATGTGAGTGTCCTTTTCTTGTCCAGAGAGGAGGTTCTATTGATTGTAAGCTGAAATGGCAAGTGCAACAAGAATAAGCAGTCTTGCCTTTTTCAATTAAGAGGCATAAACTACAGAGAACCCCAAACATCAAAGATAGCTAGTGAGAATCAAGCACACCAATAAGAGATAGTTTACCTGACAGATCAAATCACCAATGAGTGTCAAAATTGCTGATGTCACAGCTTTTGTCAAAACAGGATAGTTTGAGAGAAGAGTCAAGTACCTGAAGCAACACCATTAAAAAAAAATCAAAAGCCAAAACGTAAAAAAAACAAAGTGAATTCATCTGTTTAACTCAAAAGCAAGGAAACATAACAGGATAGTTTGAAATATAATCTTTACACAAGAAGTATATATATATATAAGAGGAGATAAAAAGATTTACCATGAAAGAAATGACCACTTGCCTCCGTTTCCGCCACTGCCTTCATCACCTCCACCGCCGGAACTATCACCACCACCTCCACCTGAACCACCAATTCCGCCGGAGTCACCTGAACTTCCACCTGAGACTGAATAGACCCGACCCGGATGTCGAAACACGGTACCGGAACGCCCAGACCAATTGACACGACCACAATTCAGTTTGTACCCAAACGAAGGAGCCATGCTCGAACCAGCTAAAGTAAGAGTCCTCCTTCGGTTGAAGTACGATGTATCATTACAGGAAAACCGATGAGAATTGAACGGGAGTGGTGTTTTCCGGATGAGAATGGCGGGGCTAAGCATCGTGGTTGCTTCTTGTCTGGTAATTTTTAACTGAACGGTGACTACTGTCGCACTTGGGATATGATTCGTGTTGCCAAAAATATCAAAGCGAGCTTCTTGCTAATGTTTTGGGCTTTGTAATGGGTTTTTATGATACATTGGGCTTTTTGAAGAGGGCGAAGAAAGTAAACACCTTTAAGTTATATTTGGGTCAAAAGTTAACTTACTTTGGTAATATATGGAACACTCAACTCGGGTCTTGAACAAGATCTAAAAACTGAGTTAATCAGCAAATGTTTTATCTTGTGGATAATCTACAACACGTTAAGTGAAAATGCAGAGCTTCACGTGAAAGAGGTGAGCGTTGTTTGGCTTGTAAATAGATATATGCTTTTTTGATAATAAACTTAAACTTCTTCATAGATATCCTGTCTTCTGGTGTAAATCTCCACAATAAACATGAAAATTCGCCTTAAACAAATCCACATAAAGGTCTACAAAACTTTTACGAGTCCTACTACACCAGAAACTTGACTGCGTCCGCAACAACTTCCTCGAGGGTAATGAGAGAGACCTAAGAGTTAACATAGAACTTACCATCCAGCATTCAAAGTTGTATGATTTCTACATCCACGGATTCTTCTTTGCTGATTTTGAGCTCGATCCAGTGCTTGTTTTCTGGGAATTAAAAAAAAAAAAAAGCTAACGTTTAACATATGTCGTCTCAAAACAAGTATCATTAGTAGTGTCTTAGCTTCCAAACTCATTATCTCACCAATTGATACCTAATATAAGCTATTAAAGTCGAAATTCAACTCATACGGGTTTTCTAACTAAATGATTCATCAATGAGTATGTAGGAGGATTTAAAATTAACTTTCCAAAATTATTTTTAGGTGCTTTACCAGTTTCAGCTTCTTTGCTCTACCACGAATCCTGTTCTTTTGAGGTTTCAGCTTGTATATCCGAACCATCCAATGGTGACTCGTGAAAACCTGATGACAAAAACCCAATCACATTTATCAGAATCTAAGTGGAACAATGCGCAACGGGTTTTGTGGTTAAGGTACCTCTTCGAAATGAGTGAGCTTGAAATGTTTCTTCCCAATCTCTGTCCGCCTGACCCGATCATAGCCTTTACCATCTGTCTCTACAAACCTGAAGCGAAAAACATAAAAAATGAGCTTGCAAACAATGTTCAAGGTTTACACTTGAAGCAAAGCTTCGTACCTGTAGTAGCAAAGCTTGTACATAAGGCAGTTCAACATTGTTGGCGTGGCCTCAGAATCAATCCGGTATTGGCCATCTCTCTTTGCAAAGGAATTAATAGGTAACCAGGTTCAGATTCAAACTATTGCGCCATCACAGCATGTAGCTAAAACCGAATGGAAAAAAATAAAAAAGTACCAGGTAATCAGCTTCCTTTATATGAGGAAAGACGCCGCCTCCAATACGCACCATCCACAGAAACTTGTTAATATCATCACTTGGGTAACCAATAACACCTGATAAAAAATCATTGTCTCATCAGAGAATATACAAGATAACAATGTCATGACTATGAACCAAAAAATACATACCACCGAAGACTACAAGAACATATTTGACATCCAAGGAGTTGAAAATCTCCCAGGCCGCCTTTTCTGGAGATGACATGGCAGTGCCAACAGTTGCAATGTGAGTATTATTCCAGGTGTTGTTGTCAACAATAACTGTTCTATTAGCCATAGCTGTCGTCTGATAACCATAGTCCCACCATGATGCCACCTACATGATTTTGTTTTCGCAAACCAAACTCAGGTTCATACATCAGATACAGCTTATGCACTAACACAGGATGCTTAAGAGGATCTAATAACTGACTTGTTTTGTCAAAAAAAAACTTACTTTGTCATCCACGTCAGTATTATGGCTTAACCATGCATAGGACTCTCTAAAATCATCAAAGACGTGTAGGCCATCGTGTGACTGAGATGTCAAAACTATTGATGGAGCTGAGTATGCTTCTGCAGCTGCCCAAACACAATGAATCTACAAAACAGAAAGGTATGCATTTGGAAGTCTTATCATTTGGACTTTGTCGTCTCAACTAACTATAAAAGATGGGATCAAAACTAACAACTCCAAGAAAGTCTGCATACCACATAGAAAGCACCCAACATTATAAGGAGAAGAAGCGCAACTATAGAGGCTTCAAGAGGCAAAACCAAAGCCTTTTTCTTCACAATCTTGGACTTAATAGAAGGTTTATCAACAGATTCTTTCTCTTTCTTCTTGCCCTTCTTTGACGACCGCTCTTTTGCAGCTTCCTCACCCTTATCAGCCTTACCAGAAGAAGCATCATCTTTTGGGGCATTGTTTGTAGATGATTTGTCCTCTGCCTAACAGTCGAAACACAAACAATTTTTTTGTCCAGAACTTGGGTAGCAAAGATGATTCATCACAGCGAAAAAAGTAGAGAGAGAGAAGCATACTAACATCATCTTTGGAATTAGACGATAACTGGTATTTGATGGAACCCGTGAAAACATCAAAAGCTTGAGAGAGCGCAATTCCAGACATGATGCATGCTGCTGGAGCAAGCACGAGCATAAGACGAACCTAATAAATCAGGAGGACAGGTGATTACAGGGTAGAAGAAAAGAAGTAGGCAAAGGAAAGATGACACTGAGATTCATAGGCATGCAACTCACCATCACTCCGGAGAAGTATACAGACATTACAATATAGAGGACCACGAAAGAGCTCGCATCAGATAGAGGCGAAAAGCACGCCTGCCAACAGAAGAATAAGAAAATGGAATAGAATCAACATTAAATCTATGGCAAAAGTAATGTTCTTCCGTATAAAATCTAACTATAATAAACGTTAAACTCACAATGATGCCAGCAGGAACCAAGAAAGCCAAAACATTAATATCCATGAAATAGGAAGGCCAAGTTGGAGGTTGATGCTCACTGACACTTGCAATAATTGGAATATACTTGCTTGCATAAGTTCTGTAATATGATAGATAAAGAAACCAAGAACACGGGAGTGTCAGATATGCTACAGTTACAAATGATAAAGCAGAATTTCTGAAATGTGGACAAGGGCATACTCGATATTTGCACAGAAAATTAACCAGTAGGAGAAATAAAGAGAAAAATAGAACCACTCACGGATCAAGTAGACTCAAACTCCTACCACTCCATCCTCCTGTTGGACTTGAAGCCACCAGTGCCACAAGAACTGCCACAACTATGACACACACAACCCTGTAAAAACAATGGAGCATCAAAGCTTTTCATCCCCTGATATATAAATAATCTAGAGGTTATTCCATTTGTACTAGCTATGTACAGTTGGATCAGATGCAGATCCTCTTATCAAAGTATAGTAATAGCAGACATGTCAGAGAAAAACATTATAAGAAAGCTTACAGGCCGATAGACACAACAAGTGTCACAGCAACTTTGAACATTTTTGGAGAAAGAATGCCCTTGATATAGTATACGAGTGCTACTATATGGATGATGATGAAAACCTGCATAATTCACCCATAAATATTTCTCATCAAAACTATAAGTGAATTTCTAGAATAATTAGTACAATATTCTCTCACTTGCACAAACATAAAGCTTAAATCCAAAATGTCATTAAGCACCGAGGGACTGATCCATGGTCTTTAACACTTAAATTCAAAATGAATAAACTAAGCATTAAAACAAGAGGAGAGGCATGCGTAAAAAATAAGGGCATGAAGAAAGAACTCACCAAAAACGAGGCAAAATGTTCAGACGTCAAAACCGCATTGAAGCCAACAACAGGTACTAACGCAGCTAACAGTGTGCCCAACACAACCTGTATATGCATGCACACTAACTTTCAGAACATATTTTGAAATGAGACTATTCTGAAATGAGACAATTCTGAAAGTTAGAGACAACATATGTTTTATCTATTACCAGAAGGAAGAAGATTCATACCAAAGGAGCATAGGCAATGTATAGTCGGGGAGAGTATCGGCCAGTTACAATGCACAGAAGCACATGCATTGGTATCAGATTGATAATGAAGGTGTAACCTCCCCACGAACATACCTATGTGATGAAGAAAAAAAAAAGAAAAAATGATAACTGAGGAGAGAAGGGTAAAAAGGAAAGGAGAAAAAAATGAGGAATTATCCCAAGTCGTACCATGTAAAAGTATGCAATGGCATTCAGGGTGGCATAAAACAAGGAACCTGTATTTAGTGTCTGCATTGACAAGAGAAAGCTTGATGTTGGTTGTTGAAGGCATTTTATTATCCACATGTCCATAGAATAAAAATAAAATAAAAACTTTACATGCCATTGGAGAAAACCCTAACCTTTATGTAAAGATAAAAAGTGAAGATCAAAGCAAAAATGGCAACAGCTTCGTTGTCATAACTCCCAGCTACAGATCGGGATATATATGACGGAACCTGCAAAGATAATCATTTAGAAGAAAAACATAGAAAAACCAAACACAACAAAACTCTAAAGAATCGCACCCATAGACTTTTGTAGCAAATTCCACCAAACGATGTATCAATGCTAAATAATTACACGGCATTAAATAACCAAGCAGTAACATATTAAAAGTCATAACCATGATGTTCTATAAACTTAATGTTTGCTGTTCAGAGCTCTTTCGAAACATTACTTGAAGAAAAATTATACGTATATCAATGGAATAACATACCATTGCCAAAAGAGCAGCAGCTGCTAGTCCAGCACCGGAGCCCTTAACTTCCTGTTAAGATGCAAAAAGATACAGTTTGATCAACAACTGGTTCTGGAAATTTACTAGAGAGATCATAATAAAACAAGAGACAAACCTTGGTCAAAAGGTAAGTTGCCCATGATGCAAAAGCTGAAAAAACAGGTGCAGTGAAGACACAAACAGTCTCTACTGACAGAGGAATGTTTATTGCATTCAAGACCCTGTGGGAGATAGATGTAGTTATTAAAAATTTTAAACTGACCCCACAAGTGTGTATCAAATAACTGAAAACTACACTCACCACCAGATGGTTCCAGCAGTCAATGTTAAGCCAGGGTAAACAGTTCCTCCAATCACACGGCCCAGAGGATACCTAAAACCAAACCAACATTAGTATAAAACTATTGAAGATATCAAAGAAAATAAACCAAGATCCTTATAATTACCAGGTCCGATCATCAAACCAATTCCAGAACTCGTAAATTCCATTCTTCGATAAGAACTGAAATAAACAACACGATGATAAAATTAATATGAGAACTCGCCCACACAGAAAAAAAAACTGATTATATCATGGATATAAAGAAAAGAGAGGAGAACCTGAGTGACTCTGTAATTGAAGTAAGGATCAAACTCATGAATCACACTTTCATACTTTATGACCTGAAAAGAAAAAATCAATGAACGTTACCAAACAGATTTTTGATAAATTCAAAATTATAATTAGCCTCATCTCAAGCATTCTCTTAATTCAAAGTAGAGATGACACGCGAATGCAAGATTTCGATGAACACCTCAACCGATAAACTGCAGATGATGAGATCGGATCCAGAATAATCGGATCTAAACTAGTGTAACCCGATCTAGAGCCTATCAGACTGTAAAGCACTGGAGTGAATCAAAGGTAGCAGAGAGGTGAGTGAACTCACAGAGAAGAGTCGGATCGAGAAAGCGAGGACACCAATGAGGAGGAGGATCAGAGCTGAGAGAACGGTGCCGAAAGCATTCCTCATCGCAGACGGCGTTGCAGGAGGTGGGCTCTCTACAGCCGCCATTGAAGGTGAGCTCTTCGAAGGAGAGAGAAACGATTCCAAGGTGGAAGAAGACTCGGAAGGGTTTATGGAAGGAAAACTATCTTCGGAGAAACAGTCTCTCACACTCACGGGAATTACATGTTGATTGGTTGAACGACTGGAGTGCCTTCGTGGATTTGACACATGTCATGTGTTGGTTGGCTACACTCATCTCGTGATGCAAAGTAACAATTAAACCAAACCAAACCGCAGTTGACTTTGCAGACCCGTGTGATTGCGTCAACCATGTTAATTTAAGCATTCTCGGTTAAAATTAAACCGGTTTAGTTTTAAAAGGACTTTATTTCACATCTCACCGAAATCATTTTGGGACAATAGAGTCTGATAAAATGAAGAATGTGGGACTGGGAGCTCTAGATTTTCTGATTTGGCACATAAGAAAAGTTAGGAAAGACGAGACCTTTCAAAGTTATGTGGGCCGAAAGCCCATGTATAGTAGGTCCACGAGCTAACTTTTTTTCAAAAGTTGAATTTTAATTAAGCCAATTGAAATATTAAAGAGAAGTTATCTATATTTGAAATATTAAAGAGAAGTTATCTATATTTTATTTGTATTTATATGGTATATTATGAAAAGTATTGAATTTAATGTTTTATTATATTTTCATTAAATGTAATAATGTTAAATCAACCTATAGTTAATTAATTCACAATTTTTAATATCTTTTTGTTTAATTATTTTTTTTATAACAAAAATTATAAAAAGTAATTTTTTTGTTATTAAATAATGAAATAAATTGTAAATAATTTCGAAATATAATTATAATATTTATCTAATTAAAAATAAAAAGATCTAATGATATGCTTATATATAATATATTTTGTAAGTAAAGTTAAATTATTAAACTAATAATAAATAAAATAAAATTATTTAATACATTATGCAAATGACAAATCAGTCGTTTTAATCTGGTTTTATATGAGATTTTGTGCAGAATCATAATCATTGAAAAGTTATCATCTAAGAACACCATTAACCTTAGTATTTTATTATGGGGTGTTTAAACTTTTTCAGATTAAAAAAAAAAAATTAATAAACGAACCAGTTACAGACCGTCACGTGTGTCAGTGAAACCCGTAAATAAGGTAAACAATGGTGTTTAAATAATAGACTGTTTAAATAATGGATGTTTAAATTTTTTTGTGGGATTCATCACTATTATATTATTATTTTTTGTTAAGTACCCTCTCCTAAGCACTTGGGTTAATAGTGCTATGAGCAACCGGAGTTTTATGCAAATGACAAATCAGTCGGTTTGTTCTGGTTTAGTCTGAACCAACCAAACAAACCGGTTCAAAAGTCACTCACTCCACCAACTCTTCCGTGTTGGTTCATCATTCTGCTGCGCGGAAAATCAAAACTACATCAGGAGTCAGTCAGAAGTGAAGCACTTTCCCCAGCTACGGCATGTGCGTCGCTATCAAAACCTAATCCAACCATCGCCATGAAACTGCTCGCAAGAGCTTCTTCATCTGCTTGCAGATCCTACATCCTCGTCGCTTTCATATCCGTTTTCGTCTTCTGGCGTCTCCGTCTCAATCCGCAGAACGTAACTCTATCCGAGTCTGAGATTGCAACGCAGTCAAACTACATAATCCGATTCAAGCACTACAAGCCGGCGGAAACTCATCGAATCTACCTCGAATCGAAGGTCCGACCCGGTGGTTGGGGGTGGATCGAAAGGGATAACCCGGCGGCGAAGTATCCGACGGACTTTGGTGTTCTATGGATCGAGGAAAGCGGGAGAGAGGCCGTCGTTGGAGAGATTGAGAGGTTAGCGATGGTGAAAGACGTGAACGCGGAGTTCAAGTACCAGAGAGTTTTGCTTGGAGGATCTTTTCTCGATGGGGAGAAACGTCCGGGGAAGATCTTCACGTCCATGTCTTTCGAAGAAGGAGCTGATCACTCGGCCAAGGCGACTCCTAGTGACGCCACGTTAAGGCATCTTCTCGCTCAAGTGAGAGTTTGTTGTCATTAATATCGCTTCAGTATTCGATCTATATGTTCATATCGTAAACTGAAAGTGAGTTCTTTTACGAATTACACTTTTTTCTAATTTTTCAGAAGACTCAAGTCACGTCCATGTTTGGAGCAGATGTTCTCTGGAAGAAGGGTTACACTGGTGCTAAAGTCAAAATGGCCATATTCGATACTGGAATAAGAGCTGACCATCCCCATTTCCGTAACATCAAGGTACAGCTATTTGGAGAAACTAATAAAATCCATAGAGTTTCTCAAAGATTTTAGATAAAGAGTAGCTGTGTTTGGTATACTAATTGTTCTTGTTAAGCTCTGAAGCTGGTATTGACGCAGTAACTTTCAGGAGCGTACAAATTGGACAAATGAGGACACTTTGAATGACAACCTGGGGCATGGGACATTTGTTGCGGGTGTTATTGCTGGTCAAAACTCAGAGTGTCTTGGTTTTGCCTCAGACACGGAGATCTATGCCTTCCGAGTGTTCACAGATAACCAGGTAATGCATGATCACGCAAAAGATACGTCTTCCTCAACTAAACTTACTCACATCATGATGCAATAATTTTATGTTTGTTTTTTCCCTACGTACAGTTTCTAAGATATTGATAGTGGTTACAGAGATCTACATGTTGATCTCTATTTTCCTCAATATAGTATAATTGACCGTTATATATTTGAGTTTCGACCTTTTCTCTTTTGTCCTCCCTTCATCCTTACTCCTCCCGTGCATGTTTTCCCAACTATGCAAGTTATCTTAATCAAATAGGTTATGAGAAATTTGCGCTCAGCTTGTTGCAGGTATCGTACACCTCATGGTTTCTTGACGCTTTCAATTATGCCATAGCAACAGATATGGATGTATTGAATTTGAGCATTGGGGGACCGGACTACTTAGATCTGCCTTTTGTAGAGAAGGTAATGGCTCCTTAATATCCTGTTGAAGTTTGCATTATCCTTTGAGTCAAGAGCCCGGGGTGTTTCTCTCTAGGATATATGAAGAGTAGTGTGTTCCAGAGGCGCTGATTAACTTTGAACAGGTGTGGGAAATAACAGCCAGCAATATCATTATGGTGTCAGCAATTGGAAATGATGGGCCACTTTACGGAACGTTAAATAATCCAGCTGACCAGAGTGATGTCATAGGTGTCGGTGGTATTGACTACGATGATCACATAGCTTCATTTTCATCTCGTGGCATGAGCACCTGGGAGATTCCTCATGGGTACTGCATTTCTTTTGCTGCTTTTACAATACCGTTTTACAAACCCTGCAATTGTGGGGATACAAAATGCTTGTTTTCATGCAGCTCCTAACTTAAACATGGCTTACAGATATGGCCGTGTCAAACCAGATGTGGTTGCATATGGCCGTGAAATTATGGGGTCCAAGATCAGCAGTGGTTGTAAAAGCTTGTCTGGAACAAGTGTGGCCAGTCCTGTTGTTGCTGGTATTGTTTGCCTACTTGTAAGTGTTATTCCTGAAGCTAGTAGGAAGGACCTGCTTAATCCAGCAAGCATGAAGCAGGCGTTGGTTGAAGGTGCTGCTAAGCTTTCGGGTCCTAACATGTATGAGCAGGGTGCAGGAAGAGTTGATCTGTAAGTTAATTCACTCTCATCGATAATTACCACTGGATTCATCCTTATTATTTTGTTCCTATTTCCTTAATTTTTGTAGTCTCTAATTTTCCTCTTTTGTCAGATTAGAATCATATGAAATTCTAAAGAGCTACCACCCCCGAGCAAGCATTTTCCCGAGCATTCTTGACTATAATGATTGTCCATATTCCTGGCCCTTTTGTCGCCAGCCACTATATGCGGGTGCTATGCCTGTCATTTTCAACACCACAATTCTAAATGGTATGGGTGTCATTGGCTATATCGAAAGTCCACCAACATGGCATGCTGCAAACGAGGAAGGAAATCTTCTGAGCATTCACTTTAAGTACCCAAATGTCATATGGCCCTGGACTGGTTATCTAGCTTTACACATGCAGATCAAGGAAGAAGGTGCACAGTTCACAGGTGAAATAGAGGGCAATGTAACTGTGAAAGTCTATAGCCCACCAGCCCCAGGAGAAACTGGGCCTAGAAGAAGTACTTGTTCACTTCAGTTGAAACTGAAAGTAATTCCCACCCCATCACGAGCGAAACGTATATTGTGGGATCAATTTCACAGCATTAAGTATCCTCCAGGTTATATTCCAAGAGACTCTTTGGATGTCCGCAATGACATTCTTGATTGGCATGGTGATCACCTGCATACAAACTTTCACATCATGTTCAACATGTTACGTGATGCTGGGTACTATATTGAGACTCTTGGTTCTCCCCTTACATGTTTCGATGCTCAGCACTATGGAACTCTTTTGATGGTTGACCTTGAAGATGAATACTTTCCAGAAGAAATTGAAAAACTCAGATATGACGTTATCAATACAGGACTGGGTCTAATTGTGTTTGCTGAGTGGTATAATGTCGATACCATGGTGAAAATGAGATTCTTCGACGATAACACACGCAGTTGGTGGACTCCAGTTACTGGAGGTGCAAATATTCCCGCACTGAATAACCTTCTTGCATCATTTGGAATTGCGTTTGGAGACAAGATTCTGAATGGGGATTTCAGTATTGACGGTGAGCAAAGTAGATATGCTTCTGGAACGAACATTGTCAGGTTTCCTGCTGGTGGGTTTTTGCACAGCTTTCCTTTACTGGACAGCTCTGAGAGTGGTGCTACACAGAATTTACTGCTAACAGGGTCCTCCAAGGTAATGAGAAACAACTTTTTTTTGCTTTTTACTGCCTTGCTCTTCTTTGGTTGAATTGCATAGTTTTATGTGATAATTCTGCTCTATTTACAGGAAGACCCTGCTGTTCTTGGGCTTTTGACGATTGGTGATGGCCGAGTTGGTGTTTATGGAGACTCAAATTGCCTGGACAGTAGCCACATGGTTACAAACTGCTACTGGCTCCTGAAGAAAATGCTAGATTTCACCAGTTCAAATATCAAAGACCCTGTACTTTTCTCGAAGTTTTTGAAGAGATATTCACCCGTAACCACAGACGAGAACCAACTTCCATCTCGAAGAACTGATGTTAATTTTTCAACATACTCTTCTGTAATCGGAAAGGAGCTAATCTGTCAGGGTGACTCCAGATTTGAAGTATGGGGGACTAAAGGATATAACTTACATGTCAGAGGAAGGAACCGTAGATTGCCCGGCTATCGTGGCGTTGATTTAGGTCGAGGCTTGAATTCCACAGTGGAGAATACAAGACCTGCACGTTATAGATCAACCAGAGAAGAAAGTGAGCTTAGTTCTTCTAGGAGCAAGTATCTGGGAGGCCTTTTCAATAGGGACGAGGTAAATCGTATTATCTTCTAGTTTTGTTCTCTTTAATCAAATTTGGAGAGACTAAGAAGTTTAAATTATTTTGCTCTCAGATTGACATGTCATTTCTTGTTGCTACTCGCTGGATAGTACCTGCTGGTGTTGCAGCTAGTGGTAATGTTCCCAACTTTTCTAAACATCTCTCAAGTCTGTTTAATCTTCTTTTGTATGATAAAACATGATTCTTGTTTCCCAAGTAACATATCAAGCTTCTCTGGCTTTTGATTTGGTTTTGTACTCTTTGATGATTTTTGCTGTAGGAGTGCTAGTGATTCTAAGCATATGGAGGATCAGGCAGAAGAAGCGTAGGCGAAGAAGAGCATCTGGATCTAATCGTTTAGCCTAGCATATAGCCGTGTCTAGGACCAGTCCATTTTGCCTGCGTAGAGCTTCAGCTACTCATTTAATTTTCTGTAGCTTTTTTTACTGTCATTTACGCTGACCATAGAAATGTAATTTCACCTTTTACATTTCTACAGCTGGGAATTTTTGTTTCAAGAAATCAGTTTTCGAAAACCTCATTTATGAATAGATAAATACGTTTTGAGGAATTAAAAAGAACTTATAATGCATCCTACGTACTTACCAAATAATATGCCTGTAACCAGGCTTAGTTTAGCCAATAGTATTCACTTCCATATACATCTGACCCTTTCTCTGCATTTAAAAAGAAGCCAGTGTCTTCAAAACTACTCCCTCTGTTTCAAAAAGTTGTATATTCTAGAGAAAACTTTTATTTCAAAAAGATCTATTTTTTATATTTTCAATGCAGATTTTATTAACTAATTGTAAATTTCAAAAAAATTAATTGCACTTACTGAATTTTTATTGGTTTAAACTTATGGAAAAAAGATAATCACAAAAAAATATGCAAATTTAATGTGTTTTATTAAACTGTGTGAAAAATCTAAAATATGTAACATTTTGAAACGGAGGGAGTAAACCATTGCATGAAATTTGAAATGGTTTTCGAATTCTTAATTGAAAAATAATTAAATTAGGAACACACAAACTTTGGGTCCTATCAGTGTGACAGTGACCAAACATATCCCAAGGTTACTTAAAAACGAGGACGTAAAACTAAATTACTTAAAAACTGGGCCCATATCGATAATTTATGGGCCCTAAAACATGGGCTTTGCCGCATATGTTCTAGACGAAAAATAAGAAAAATAAATAAACCGATGAAAACGGTTAGAGCTTAACCGTAAAGTCGTTGGAGATTTATTTAACCCAAACGGTTTTGTAAAAACTTGATCTCTCTCCTCCGGAACATGTCGTCTTCAAACTTTGCAGTGGAATCGTATGACGTTGATTCCGAGGAAGGTGTGAAGCTTCACACGAGAATCTTCAAACCCAGAGACGATGTACAACAACAACAACAACAACTCAGCGACGAGGAGAATCTGGTGATAGTTTTGGTCCACCCTTTCTCGCTCTTGGGTGGTTGTCAGGCTCTGCTCAAAGGCATAGCTTCTGAGTTGGCCTCTAAGGGCTTCAAGGCTGTCACTTTCGATACAAGAGGTGCTGGCAAATCAACGGGAAGGGCCACTCTTACTGGCTTCGCTGAGGTTAAGGATGTGATCGCTGTTTGTCGGTGGGTTTCTCAGAATCTCGGTGCTCATAGGATCCTCCTCGTGGGTTCTTCTGCCGGTAAAGTTTCCTCCTTTCCTTCGAATTTCAGTGTATGGATTCTTCTGAGTTTGTATTCAGAGCTTTTCTGTATAAAGGAATGAACATTCGAGCTGTGTTTGATCTCTTGGTGTTGGTGAAAACAATTTCTTTTGATCCCTTTTTGCTCCCTATTGAGTTCTCATTAGTCATTACTACGGAGGGAGGGAGATGAGTTTTGCGGTATTGTTGACACTGACAGTATATGATTAGTTCTTTCGTTTTCAAGTTTACTCATTTGTATCAGCTTAGACAACTTTGGTTCCGGTTTTTGGTGTTGTCTCTAAGTGGTTTAGTTGAGTTAATTGATGTAATTATTCTTGTGTAAATGAAGCATCTTTCCACTTTCTTATGGATCTTGTCTTGTGTTTGAGTCTAGATGATAAACTTTAGGAGTATTACATGAGAATGGAATAAGAAGTCCAATCTACTGTGGAAAGAAGAATTGAAGAAGATAAGCTTTGATTTAAGTTTGAATAGATTCAATCAATGTAAAGTGTCTGGATGATTTTCAGGTAGAGAGTGGAGAGACATTTTCAGATTTTTGTCTGACATGGTTGCATCTTCTTACATAGCCTTGTGATTTTCCATTGTATTAGATTTAGAATTATTATCCAAGAAAAATGTGATATTCCATGTCAACTTCTTTATATTGTAAAAGAAAAAAAGAAAATGAAGTTGTAGTCTATGGCAGGTGCACCAATCGCAGGATCAGCAGTGGATCAAGTAGAGCAAGTGGTGGGATATGTGAGTTTAGGATACCCATTTGGCCTAATGGCATCAGTTCTGTTTGGGCGGCACCACAAGGCCATTCTCTCATCACCTAAACCCAAACTCTTCGTTATGGGAACACAAGACGGCTTCACTAGCGTTAGCCAGCTCAAGAAGAAGTTGAAATCTGCAGTGGGACGCACCGAAACACACCTCCTTGAAGGCGTTAGCCATTTCCAGATGGAAGGACCTGAATATGATTCTCAGATGGCGGATGCCATATGCAACTTTATTTCATCATTGTAATGATTTCATATGCAACTTCATGATACATTACCCACGTGTGATAGTTGAGACTTAATTTGTAACACATCATACCCAAAAGAGGATAGCAATCTTTGTATCTTATGCTTGATGGCCACCAACATATGTTGACACATTCTTTTAAACAACAATGGTATGATCCGGGTTTGTTGAGTTTCCCCCCTGCAACTCTCACTTGATACCCTTATCTTTAATACCTTGAGGTCAGAGGGCTACTATAGAAGTCCTTAAAGATAGGGTTTACTTGTTCATTACGAGCACCATCATGCTGGAACATTAAAATTAAAACCAAATTGAAACATAAATGTTGTGCAAGAAACAGTGCAGGCAGAACTTATGGTGGTGCGTGTTGATGATGTTCCACAGAAACTTCAAAATATTGCCCCTTCGTTAAAGGATAAGCTATTTCCTGATGAAGAGGTTTAGCCTCTACTATTCTTGATAGTCAATCTATGCAATTGTCACTAATTAATTGATACAATTTTAATAAGATGATACGGACATGTTATACTTTTTAGTACAATCCCACTTCTTCTGGTCTGATTTGATTCGCATAATTATGATAAACATGTTCAAATTTTATCATCAACCAAAACGAATTTTTTTTTATCATCAACCTACTCTATAGTTCTCCATTAATACATGCTAAGATAGTGGATATTCCATAATAGTAACTCATGCATTTATTAAATGTCGTTTTTATAAAATGTAAAAAAAAAACTTTCTTAAGCCACAGTTATGCAACACGTTAGCCTTTTATCATAGTTTTTTCACCTTTTTCAATTCGTATAACGAATATAGTTGCCTTATATTTTACATTGTATATATATAATGTTTTTTAAGATGGACTACAACATTTGTAAACAACCGTAAACAGAAATAAATGATATTTTTCCTAAACAGGTTTTAATTTTTCACGCAGTTTTGAAAATGTTTTTATCTAAATACTTACTGGCATTATAAGTATAGAGATATTATAGATACTGAATCAAGTGCTGTATAGATAAGACTAGCAGATTTATTACCCTAAAAGACAGAACCTATTAAACTCATCACGTTGAATAAATCCATAATCCTTGACCCAAGAAAAAAAAAGAATATCTTCCTTCTATATAATAACAACCATACTCTCCAAAAAAAAAACATACTCTCTAAATCTCTACAAAGCACTGAAAATACAAAAAAAAAAAAAACATTAAGGAAAGATAGAGATTTTACCTCTTGCTTGCTTGTTGTATTCATCATACTTGTTTTTCTTTTCTTTTTGTAACCATGGAGAGTGATAGAACAAGCTCCTCCTCGTCACCAAAGGGGCAGGGAGTAAACTTCTCGGCCCCGAGAAGCTTTATTGTAAAATTTAGATCGAAATGTAAAGAAACTTTCTTCCCCGATGATCCATTCAAACCGATATCGCAAGAGCCAAATGGTTTGATTAAAACAAAAAAGACATTGGAGTATTTTGTTCCAATCTTTGAGTGGCTACCAAAATACAATATGCAAAAGCTGTGGTACGATTTGCTTGCGGGAATAACCATCACCAGTCTTGCCGTTCCTCAGGGTATCAGTTATGCTAATCTCGCCAGTATCCCTCCCATCATTGGCCTATGTGAGATCTCTTTCTCTTCACTTTTATCTTCTTTTTTTTTTTGTGAATTATTAATTGCATCATATGAATATCATTTATACATATAAAAGCTAGATTTGGTCAATTTAACATGTAAAACATATGTTTCTCGAATTAAGTGATTTCCCATAAAGGTGCTGTTTCAATTTTGCACAAAAATAATACTCCTTCCGTTCAATAATATTAAATGTTTTAGAGAAATTTTTATGTTTTAAAATATAAGATGTTTTGATACTCTTATAATATTTTAACTTTATTGAAAATTGGTTAACCAATAACAGTTTACTATATTATTTGAATATATTATGTAATAATATTATCTTCTAAGAAATAAGTTTCTTAATTTTGTGTATTTAAGCAAACATCTTATATTATGGAACTAAATGAGTTATAAAATAATAAGGAAGATCACATATATATTGAAAAGCAGGATATGAAAGCTGGCTGGTTGTGTTGGTTGCTCCTTGTAAAGCAAGTTAAACCAGGTCTCAGTCAAGAATCAAGCTGTGAAACTAGCTAGGCTTGCCACCTCCGGAATTAATCGATTGTGTCAGGGACTTTTACTTTGATAGTAACCCAGTTCACTTAAGATTATTAAAAATGAGAACATAATACATAAATTTTATTTAAATTTAAAATATATAATGTTTTCAGTTAGAATAACATAGGTTTCAAACTATATAAGGGTCAATACCAATTTTGTACTTGGATCAATGCTATAAACTTTCACAAAACACTATGGTTAATTAAAATTAAGTGGGGGCAACTGACCCCCTTACCTTCCAAGTACCTCCGCCCCTGGCTAATATACATATATATATATATATATATATATATATATATATATATATATATATATATATATATATATATATATATATATATTATTTGGATAATAAAAATCAAATGCTTTTTCAAGTGCCTCAATAATATAATATGTTTGTAACTATTGCAGAAGAAGATAAAACCAAAGCTATTTTGGGTATCAGCAATGGGTCCAATGGTGGTCGTCCTTGTGGGTTGCCTAGTTGCTTATTTGGTGAAAGGAACAGAACATGGGATCCAAACAGTGAGCAATTTTATTTGCAACACTCTATATGCATTAACAAATACACACATACTTGAACTTCACGGAACTAATTATAAGAGTTCAGAACCCTAGGGCTTCTATCTTTAACACAAAACTAGAGTTTCTATTAATAGTATGTTTCTCTGCATACAGGTTGGGCCTTTGAAGAAAGGGCTAAATCCTCCTTCCATTCAATATTTGACATTTGATGCCAAGTATTTACCGTTGGTTATTAAGGCCGGAATTGTGACTGGGCTCATCGCTATGGCTGTAAAATTTTCACCACATTTTCAATATATATTAGCTAAATTAATGTATAACCTATAAGTGTGATTTTATTAGAAGATGGATGTTTAATTTCAGGAAGGGATAGCGATAGGAAGAAGCTTTGCTGTAATGAAAAACGAACAAACGGACGGGAACAAGGAGATGATAGCATTTGGTCTTATGAACATAATTGGCTCCTTTACTTCTTGCTATTTGACAACTGGTAATTATTATTTTTAGTATATACTCCTTCCATTTCATAAAGATAAATGTTTTAGAAAAAAAATAGTTTATGTTTTTGTATTTTCAATATATATTTTATCAATTAATAATAATTAATTGTAGATTTTAAAAAAGCAATTACATGTACTGAATTCTTATTAGTCTAGAGTTATGAGAAATAGATAATCACAAAATTATGTATTTAATATAAAAATTTAATATGTTCTATTTATTAATAGGGCAATTCTCTTAAATAGCCATTTTTAAGTTTTTGTCACAAAATAGCCCTCAAAAAATAAAATGACCAAAATAGACTTTTTTTTTTTTGAAATTTTGATTTTTTAAATTTTTTTTTTTGAAATTTGAAACCCTAACCCCAAACCCACCCCTTTACTCTAAACCCTAAAGTCCAAATTAGTTAACCCTAGGGGTATAAATACATATAAATGAATTTTTTAGCTTCTAAAAAAAACATTTTGGTCATTTTCTTCCTTAAAAGTTATTTTTGTGACAAACAAACTAAAAGGGGCTATCTATAGGAATTTCTCTTATTAATATGGTGAAAAATCTAAAACATTCATCATTTTCAAAATGGAGAGGAGTATATGTCTACAACAAGTCTTAGAGCATGTCCATTGAGGGGTTCTTAGGGAGGGGTTCTTAAATCCCGCTAAGAACCCCTCCCTAAGAACCTCTGATGGAGATGGTCTTAGGCACATCAAGTGCGGATTGCTTGTTTGCGTTTGCATTAATTTGCTCTTATGCTTAGCATATTATTATTTTTTCAAATGAGTTCACTGCAGCTTTTAGAATATTTAAGTAAAAATAATTTTATTCATAAACGAAAGCGCTAAAACAACCATCCCTTTTTTCTCTAACGTTTTCGGTTAGAATTTACAAAATTATAAAGAAAATAAAACTGATTGTTTTTTTAGTTCTCAAAATGGTGAGTTCCATTTGAATTATATTCCACTAATTATCGTTTGTTATGCTAACTTTCAGGGCCATTTTCAAAGACAGCAGTGAACTACAACGCTGGAACAAAGACACCAATGTCCAACGTAGTAATGGGCCTTTGCATGATGCTTGTTCTTCTCTTCCTTGCGCCTCTATTCAGCTACACACCACTCGTTGGTCTCTCAGCCATCATTATCTCAGCCATGTTAGGCCTCATTGACTACGAGGAGATGTACCATCTCTTCAAGGTTGACAAGTTTGATTTCCTCGTCTGCATGTCAGCGTTTCTCGGTGTTTCTTTCCTTAGCATGGACTACGGTCTCATCATCTCCGTTGGGCTCTCCGTAGTGAGAGCGTTGTTGTACGTTGCACGGCCCTCTACTTGTAAATTGGGAAGAGTACCAAACTCAGTTATGTTTCGAGACATAGAACAGTACCCTGGTGCTGAGGAGATGCTTGGTTATGTCATTCTTCAATTGGGTTCTCCTGTCTTTTTTGCTAATAGCACTTACTTACGTGAAAGGATTTTAAGGTGGATTCGAGATGAACATGAAGACGTCGAGTTTCTTCTTCTTGATCTCTCAGGTGATTCTCATTTATTTTTTCACATTACCAAATATTATATATATATATATATATCTTTTTGTCACTAAATATATTTTCTTTTCATTTTTAATTGCTAATGAATCTTGTTGTCTCTTAGGTGTTTCAAGCATTGACATGACTGGGACGGAAACACTACTTGAAGTGCGGAGAATCCTTGAATCAAAAGGCATCAAGGTGTATACCCTTCACTTTTAATTTAAAACGTTTTTTTAATATTTTAAGATACAAGTTAAAAGATTTTGTACTTTTTTTTTAATTGCAGATGGTGATAATAAATCCAAGATTTGAAGTCCTAGAAAAGATGATGTTATCGCATTTTGTAGAGAAGATTGGAAAGGAGTATGTGTTCTTATCTATCGACGATGCGGTTCAAGCATGCCGATTTAATCTTTCCACCGCCAAACCGGAACCGTGTTCTTAGTGGAAGTTTCTAGTAAAAGTTGGGTTGTGTAACTTTAATGTAGTGTGGTCAAAACAATAACTAGTTTCAATTAGACCGCTATCTATGATAGTATGATTGATCTGATCCCATTTTGTAACATTAAGAAATCGTGAGGGAAATATACCTTTTCATAATCCAAGTGACTTAAGATAGTTTTTCTACAAAAAAAAACAAAACAAAATATATCGGTTTTGATACGAGTGTATACAAAATTGTAATTTATTAATGGGTAATTCTTTTAAATAGCACTATTTAAAGTTTTTATAACAAAAATAGCATTCAAAGAAAAAAATAATTAAAATAAACTTTTTTATTTTGAAAAAAATAATATTTTACTTTTATTTTTTAAAATTTGAAATCCTAACTCCAAAACTCCATCCTTTACCTCTAAATTCTAAGTATATAATAGTTAACCATAAGGATATAAATGTATATATACCTCTTTAATGAAATTTTTTGATTATTTTTCTTCTTTGTGTGCTATTTTGTGATAAAAAATTAGTGTTATTTGAGGATATTTCTCTTTATTAATTCACACAATTGATTAATAAATTCCGAAAACGAGTATTTCTCTCCATCAAGTTACATTAAAAAAAATCGAGTTTGATTGGTTTTTGTTCACAACAATGTCCAAATCCTAGATTATTACACGTATTTTTGCATGTATTATATATATATATATGTATCAATGTATGCATATTCTCACACACTTTAACTCTCCTACTCTTTTCCTCTCTCTCACTCTTTGTTTTTTATTCTTATATGTTCTATTCTACTATACCTGCTTTTACTATCAGTGTCTCTCACTCGGGCTTCTCAAGTTCTCTAACTTTGCAAGATATGAAAGCTTCATCGGTTGAACTCTAATTGGAGACTTCATAATCTCCTTCTCCTGCTCAGCTTCGTGGAGTAACTCTACCTCACTCGTCAAGCTATGCTCCGTATCTGATGAAAAGCTCCACCCTATCAAGTCTGCTAGTTTCATTGAGTTTTGCGTTACTCCTGAAACCACCTTTTCGGGTTTTTCATATTCTGGTTCTGCGTCGCTTTCTAATCTTCTCTCTGCCTCTTCCATCAGCTGTATGTGAAGTAGCACATCAGCTTCAAGAACATCATCTATTCTTGACATTATCTTTGAAGCCATGCTTTCTAATACCCTTGAATAGCTCTCCAAAATAGCATGTCCCACGTCCTATAAAACCCATAATAACAAAACTTTTATTCAGTTTCAGTAAATTTTTGCATGCTGATATTTATTTTTTTCTTTAATACCTTGTTGTTTTTAATCTTTGAGATTTCAAGTGAGGATTGTAGAATCTCAGGGAACTTTTGTTTGAGCATAGCCAAAATAGTCTCAACTCGGACCTCGAAAAGCTCCCTCTTCTCTAAGCTAACAAAGGATCCCCACTGCTCTTTATGGTTCATCTTCCTCTTCCAGATCACCATAGAAGCTTCAATCCTGTTCTTCAGATCAAGAACTTTGTGTTTCGTTGACAAATCCAAGGACGAAAGGAAGTAGCCAGGATCAAAGTATTCATCTGTTATACTCTTGTAAAGGAAATCCCCCAGGCTTGCCTTCCCCTTCTACAACACACAACAAATTATATATTAGCTGATTTGGCTTACTACAATAATTATGAACACTAATGAATAAAAAGCAAGACAACCTTAGGAAGAGAGTCAATGTAGTTGTCAGGAACGTGCATTTCAGACAATACTTGAGCATTAATGGCTGTGGCGGCTTTAAGTACTTGTGCCACAGATTCTTTCTGACTACGCAAAAGCTTACGTGTTTCCTCAGACAAACCATCTGATGGAAGGTTAACAACTGGTAACCACCAGTTCTCATCCTTCCTCCAGTCTCCAATGTTCTCTGTATTCTCAATATCTTTTGAGACATACCAAAAGTCTTTCTGATCCTTGAACTTTTCCAAAGTCTCCTGCCAAATGAATAGTTGTATTAATATGATGCAGCCACTACATGCAACATAATTAAGAGTTAGAAAGAGACGCAGCTTATTTATATATAAAGCGTTATTTCTAAGAAGTTGTGATACAAAAAATAAAAATCAAGTGGCATGCAGTTAAAACTCACGAGAAGAACCGAGTCAAGCTTGCGTAAGGCTGGAATGTTCATCAGCAGATCATCTCTTTGTTTTGTCACCATGATCTATAATAGAGAAAAGGGTTAATAAGATAAATATTCACGAGGAGTTATTGATTAATTTATATGCATAATTAATGACTAATATATAATCTGCATTCACCTCAGTGAAATCTCCAGTTTTGGCAATTTGCTTAGAAGGAACAAACTGGACAATATGATCAACCACAGATAATAACCAATCCATTTCTTTTCTCCAAATCTTTTTTCTCTTCAGATCCATGGGCTGCAATTTCACCTGCTCTCCAAACATCGACTCTGCCAATATCAAATCCATTAGTTACCAATTCAAATGGTTACTAAACAATATAGTTTTAGCTATGGCATAACTATAAAGTCAAATATTAACCAGCGAGGTTGGTGATGGCATTTGACAAAGCTAAAGCAGAGGTCACGCCTTCCCCACCACCTGACATGTCCTCTCCAAGCAGTAATTTTGCGAATCTTTCCCTCATCATTTCCATGTCTGAAACAGAGAAACGTATATGAACACCTATATAGTGCAAGGAATCTAAAATGAAATAACTCTAACCTACTATTGACTTTAGATGTAACACATCTAATCAAATATTAATAGAAAAATTTAACATATATATAAACAGAAATTATGTACTAAATAGTTGTTTAGCAAATGATATATATATATATATATATATGCATATGTGATGAATACCTGATGTCCTAGCTTGTTTGCCTCTACGAGATGATGATGCAGGATCCATCCCACGTATGGTAAGTTCGTGGTCAGGGATTTGCTTGGAGTCCCTGCGAGAAGGGAAGGATGAATGTCCTTTGTTCCGACCATCGAACATCTTTCTAAAACTGAAAGATCTTGGCCAGCTTACTTTACGTCCTAATGTCCGCACCATTCCCAATTACTCCTCTCAGTTATAGGCTCTCCCCACACACTTTTTTTTTTTAATTTTCTCAAATTGTATAAACCCAAAAAAGAAGTAAATGCAATTCACAAATGGAGGAAAATAAAGCAAAAGAGACATACATATCAAGAACTAGTACTTTCGTTCTCCCTTGCCTTTGTTCTTTCACCACCAAATGAAACAAACAAAACAAAAATCAAAGAAAAAAAAATCAAAGAAGCAAAAGATACTTTATGTTATCCATGTTTTTCTCTCATTTATTTTTAATGTTTTTGTTTTTTTAGTTGGTGCAAATGAATGAAATAGAGAAATGTTGAACTACTTTTTCTTGGGCTGGAGAGACAACGTGCGGTGCATGTTGTTAAAAAGGAATTGGAACGGCGGTTAAGATGCTCTTTTTATCTTTAAACTATCCATATATAATTTACCTCACGCTGATCCAGTTTAGTAGCTTAAGTATTTGTAGAGAGGCATAAAACATGAGTGTTCCTTAATTAACATGCCTTATGTAAACGCGGTCCAGACAACTAGCAATTATAATAAAGATTTGCAGCATATGGAACAACCATAAAAAATCATAGTGAGATGTAGAAACAAGCAGCAACTTTTAATGTTAAATTTAGTTAATCATTTTAAACCACACTTGTATTACAAAAAGTAAAAGTTTAAGCGGTAATCTGGCGACATCACTTGGATATATGTCATGCAGTTGCTGTCCAAATTCGCATATAGATCCATAAACTATTGTTAACTTATGTCGTTTTTTTTGTTGTTGCAATTTTATGTTTTAGGTTTTTTCATATAGATCCATAAACAATTGTTAACTTTCCTTTTTATTATTTATGCTGTTAATAAAATGCATTTGTGGATTTGACTCTGAATGGTAACACATACTACCCCAGATCACTATATGCTATATATCATGGTCAGTCATGTTCAAAATTGACTTGCTAATTTCAAATTTATCTTCAGGTTTCATCTTAAAACGAATATTATTTACTCAACTGATAAGAAAAGGCATGACGTAGTTTAGTTGGGTGCATGTAAGACGCCGACCATTTATCTTTTTTTTTTTTTTTTGAACTGCCGCCGACCATTTATCAAACCTAAACATTTCTCTGTATATAAGTTTCAAAAAAAAAAAAACATTTCTCTGTATATAAGTTTCAAAAAAAAAAAAACATTTCTCTGTATATCCTATTAATTAAAAGGATTTGGTTTTTAACATGCGATATGGTTTAATCGTTTACTCACATCGTGTATTTTATCATTTTGACAAGTCGCGTTTATGATCATTTTCACCTAACAAAAGAACATTTGATAATCTCTAGTTTCCTTAAATACATGCCAGAATTAAACATGCCAATAAATATATGGTTTAATCTCCCAGACGTAGAGAAATCTAGTCTATACAAGTCGAGTACTTGATATTCGGTTTAGTTTATTTAGTTTGTTAAAAACAAGTACTTATAGTTTTAATTACTTACTAAAAATGACAGATTAACAAATTACTTACTTTATTTTGTTACTTATTATTTGTCATTATTTATAAGTTATTTGATAATTATTAGTAAGTTATTTAATAATTTTGTTGGAATCCAGAACTAAATTACATTATTATTTATAAAGAATATTTCACTATTTTTTATGTTTTAGTCGAAAAACAAAATATATAAAAAAAGAAAAAATTCCAAGATAACTATATAAATATATAACATATGTTTAATTCACTTATGAAAATAAAAGTATAAACAAATTATTTTATTATAATTTAGAAAATGTATATTTGTTCACTAACAAAAATAAGTAGCAAACATTGTTATGTCAAATAGTTATTTTTATTTTAATACTTGATATTTGTTTTATACTCTGTAAATAGTTTAAATAGATATTTGATTAGATTTGGTCAAACCAAACCAAGTATCCAACTTTATGGGTCAAATATATACCGAGTAGTGAGTACTGGTCAAGTATCATCGTTATATTTCAAGACCACTCAATTGACTAGGTTTTAGACCCAATTCCCATCCGGTTAGTCCGATTGTGGGCCTAAAATATCCAAGAACCACATGTTACTTGATGGTACATACTACATACAGTAGAACGTCTAGAAACATTAAAATTTTAGATTTTACAGTTATTCAAATATGTTTTAATACGAGTTTAGAATTTAAAGACATACATAATCGGAAACTAATTCGAATGTTATTATAACCGAAGCAAATCATGTTGTAATAACAATTAAGTACTAGCTAGTCGAAACTATTAATTAATGCAAAAGGAAAGAAGGAAATGATCATTTGTGACCAGTGAGATGAACTTGTTGAGAAAGGAGGCTGTAATCGATCTCTAGCTCCTCGAGGATTCGCTTGAGCGTGATGACCATCTCCGTTCTCCTGAGATTCTTCTCTGCGAAATTTTGGAAGTTGATGGTGTGTTGGAAGATCACATTCAAGTTCAGTTTGTTCACATTCTCAATCGCCTTCACCATCAACAATGGTTCTGGATACCAAGTTTGTGGGTTCTGCACCAAGTACCTAACCAAAAACACACACCAGTTTCTCGTCAATATAAAGAGTGAGTGAGTGGTTTAAGATAGGTTCTTGTTTTGATACTTACTCAGCTACTTTTTCCTTGAGAGTGGCGATTTTCGCTGCCGGGGTTGAGAATGCGATGGAGAACTCTACTGAATCTCCCATATCTGGACTTCTGTAGAAGTTGCTTATTGGTTTTGATATCAAAGTCGCATTTGGATAGAAAACTTTCTCGTTGTCAATCTTGAGGAAAACGGTCGTTAAGAGATGTATTTCTTCAACCAACAACTTCAAAAACAAAAAAAATATTTATGAGTTAGTGTTTTTAAATGAGTAGTAATATAGTGAGCAACAAAAAAAATGTCAAGAGTTGTTTACTATAACGCCGTCGATAACACAACGATCACCGACGTCATAAGGGTGCATCACGAAGACAAACACAAATGATTCGAAGATGTTCTTGCAAGTGCTTCCGATCATGAAGGCAAGACCCACGAATTGAGTGGAGAAGACCAACAGAAACTTGGTTGTTGCTATATCCAGAAGTACCAACCAAACGATGAAAGTGATGATGGACAAGACTCCAGTTATAAGTTTGTCCACTTGTCTAACCGCTGTTTTTGTATCGTTCAGTGAATGTCCTAATGCTTTCCGACTTGTGTAAACGTTAATCTGTAAAAAAAATGGCAACACATGATTACACCACTAAAGGCTTGTAATAACTTCTCCATGTAGATATTGACACAGAAACTAAGGTTCTTACAATTATTGGGTTAAAAATTAGCATTTTCAAAAATATTTTGCGCTGATAACACTTTTAAGTTTAACTTAGAGATATAGGGTTTTTTTACTCTACATGACCGTTTATTCTTATACCAAACATATATTAATTTACATCTCTATAAATTAATAAAATCTAGATATCAGTTGATCAATGAACTAATTCAAAACAAGAATTGTTTATGAATTTGTATATAAAGCTATACCAATCTATAATATATAAAGGTTGATATATGGTCATTTTCACAGAAAAGGTTAGATCCTTAAATACGTTTACAAAATTATTAATTTACAAACTAATTTCTAAAAAGGATAGTTTCGACTAATGAATTTACTTTTGTAACCTACCAAAACCTAGAGAAAATTCTATAGTGGCCATGGAAAATTTTATAAATGAAAAAATGTTTGAAGATTACCACCCATTCTGTAAAAGCATTGCGTGTGATTTTTCCAGTCTCGCCACCGTCTATTAATGGGAGTACAAGGTCCACCTCCTCCTTAATCATGAACCTTAGTAAGTCATCTTCCTCTATGTAACTGAAAATTAAGAAGCAATTCAAGTTTGAATAATTAAGATGAGGACTAGAAAAGAAAAAAAGCAGAGTATTTTGAGTGCATGATGACTTACCTAGGATTTGTCTGAGCAACATTGTTGAAGATATCATAAGCAGCAGCCACAGCCTCCATCTCATTAGTTATCTCTTTATCAGTTTTCTCTTTCCGGTGAGTGACTTCATCTAAAGTGTTAGATATGGTTGAGAGACCTGACGCTCCCACAGCTTCCATCAAAACTCGCATTGTCCATGCAGAGACCTTCTCTTGTTTCATCTTGTGAACCTTTCCCATATCAAGCACCTTCTTCTCTTTCACCGTTCCATTGGTGCTCGTGAAACTGAGATGCCCCGTGCTTGGCTCACGCCCAACTTTCTCTGCCTCTTCTATAAGTGGAGGTCCAGAGAGAGTCTGGAGAACGTATTGGTGGAAGACAGATTCTTGAATCCTCTCAAAGAAGTTTCTTACGTTGAACTTTGAAGCAAGAACTTTCAAGGCAAATGTCTTCACCAAGAAAATGATTGACCCGACCAGAAGAGAGACAATAGTCCAAGTTATTTTATCGAGAAACTTCTTGGTCTTACGAGAGCGTTTGTCGTCATCGTCGAATAGAAATACCCATGCAACCAGAACAAGACTGAACCATATGAAGACTTGAACGTTCTTCTTCAAACCATGCACAAAGTATAAAACCTTTTTACGTAGGAGATAGTTTCTTTCTATGATGAACACCACTATATGCATGAACCAGTTCGTCACGAACATACCACTAAGCGTCACCATCACAAGCACGCACCATTTCCAGACTTCTAGTCCCCAAATGCAATGCTCCTTCACCGTATGATTGGTTAAACTCACAACCAAAAGGCAGAGAATGGCAACAAACACTAACAACTCAAGCAGAGCCAGAGGCTTCATTACACTACGTTTCCCTTCTTGGTGTAGCTTAACCTTTTTGTAGATTTCTTCATTTTCATCAGTTTCGTCTTCAGAAACTTTACTCAGGGCTGAGCTAATGCTCCTATTCGATCGGTTACTATGAGAAGCCCTGTTAAAAGAAGCTCTTGAAAATGAAGCAGCGCCAAAATGTTCCTTTGGGGTTCCACCATTCTCCTCTACTATAGTCTTATCGAAACGATAAGACTGTTGTTGCCCAAACCTTGAGTTGGACTTGGAGTAAACTGATCTCCTCCGAGTTAGACCTTTAGTGATAGGACTTGGAGTCTTGGGCGGCTTATGAACACTACCAGAGAGCTTGTAGATTTCTGGGAGGGGAATGCTTAATGGCTCCGGTTTTGGAGTCCCAGTGTTTGACTTTGGTGAAGCTTCTACCTTGGAAGAAGGGGATGCTGCTGAGTCTTTAGATACTTCTTTCTCTGGAACATTGATAACAATGTCACTTCCGTTGGTGATTCTCCTCTCTGCCATCCCTAAATCACTTCCAACCAATAATTTTGTGATGTGACTTGAGGCGAATGACTCTCAGAAGAGCCCACAAGTCATAAGAGACCAATTCCTAAGAGTAGAAAAAATAATGTACTAATGATTAGATCTATCACAAACCCTACAAGGCTAGAACAGAGATCTCCAAGAAAGAACGTTTGCTCTTAGAAAACAATACGCAGCAATTCTTTTTTTAAAAAGGCAACCATATTCAAAGAAAGATCAAACTTTCCCGAAACAAATATGCATATACTTCCACAGAAAAGAAAAACCAAATAAGCTTACTTGCACCACATTTTAGCAAAAAAAAAAAAAAAAAAGACATGAGTTTACTAATAGCAGCTACAAAAAAATAGTTATCAACATTGGTACCAACTCATCTCTTTGAGCCACAAAAGCAAAAGAATACAGATTCAGACGCCACAAGAGATGACTACCAGAAAACAAACGAGAAAACTTATAAATATCACCCAAAATGTCTCGAAATAAGAAGCTACACTGACAAAACAGAGCAGTTAAGGAACTCTGTATCCTTTTATGGGGGGAAAAAGACAAACTTACAGAAACATTGAAGGAACTTAAAGGAACAAAAGAAAGGCAAAAGACTGAGAAGAAGATCTTACAAGGACACAGAGAGCAGAAGCAAGGAGTGATCTTGAGACTTCAGTCACTGTCTTGCAAAGTACACTCCAGTTGAAGTGCATTTTATAAACCAAACGAGTTCTAGATTCATACAGAACAAAACAAATGGGCGGCAAGAAAACAAAGAGAATCACGTGCGTTTTCACTTTTCAAAGGCGATTCCCATAATAATAGTTTATATATGCGTCCGGTCACGAGATGATCGAACGTAAAATTATTGAATCATAGTTATTATTTTAAATCTATTGACACCTTTTTCTTATGTCCAACGAATCGGTATATATTTTCTTCTTTTACGTAGTATTAAAATCATTTTTTCTATATAAAAAATCTGTTGTTCTATCTCCACGTACGTGCTTGATGACAAGCAATCAAGCATATACAGATCATTCTCATATAATTAAATGATGAGATCTAGAAAGAAAAAAAAGAGAGAGAACATGCGTAGATCGAGAAGTTTTGGATTCTTCCAGTCAAAGTTCTATCCTCACATAACCGGGTATTGTCTTGATTACTCTTGTTTGAATTTTAATTTTGTAAATTGCTTGGTATTCGGTTTCTTGTTACTCAAGTTTTCGGTTTAGGCTAGTTGAGAAAACCATATTACTTACGAAGAAAGACCCATGTATCATCATCAAGTCCTTCTACCAGATCCAGTAATTGAATTAGGTCAATTAATTGTATTAAAACCGGTTTAAACTCTCGTATGATGTACGTAACTGCGTAAGGATCCTAATAAACGACTATACTGGTTTGTGTTAGCAAGAGCACCCCAATGGGAATTCTTTTCACCATGGGATTCTCAAAATACATATTGTATTTTGTACGTGTATGTATATATAAATATTATTATTTAATTATAAATATCTTATAATTATTGTAAACCTAACTGAAAATATTTCATTTATATATGTATTTCGAAAATTTCATAGAAAAAATTTCTATCGGAGATGCTCTAACGTGATTGTGTAGACCGCCTGATTTAAATAGTACCACATAAGTAAATAGAAAGAAACCCACACCGAAAAGTAACGTTGGTATCTCAAAGAGAAATACTGAAACCACATTAAGTTTTATGAGTTGAAAATTAAACTGAAGCAAAATGAAGCTAACTAGTACTACTTTAGTAAAATTCAAAAAGGAAAGAAGGAAGAGTGGTCTTCCACTCATTTGTGACCAGCGAGGTGAACTTCTTGAGAAAGAAGGGTGTAATCAATCTCAAGCTCCTCAAGTATTCGCTTAAGAGCAATGATCAGCCCTGTTCTTCTGATATTCTTCTCTCCAAAGTTTTGGAAGTTCATGGTGTGTGTTACGAGCAGATTCAAATTCAGCTTGTTCACATTCTCAATCGCCTTCACCATCAACAATGGTTCCGCATACCAGTTTTGTGGGTTCTGCACCAAGTACCTGACCAAAACACACACACACACCAAGTTCTTGTCAATACATAGTGAGTGAGTGAGTGAGTAAGTGATTTCAGATGTTTTATTTTAATACTTACTCTGCTACTTTTTCCTTGAGAGTGGCGATTTTGGCTGCTGGCGTTGCGAATGCGATGGAGAATTCTATTGAATCTCCCATATCTGGACTTCTGTAGAAATTGCTTATTGGTTTAGAGACTAAAACTGAATTTGGATAAAACACTTTCTCGTTGTCAAGCTTGAGGAACACGGTTGTTAAAAGATCTATTTCTTCAACCAGCAACTTAAAAAACAAAAACAAAAAAAATAGTTATGAGTTAGTGTTTTTAAATAGTAATAATCAACTTTAGTTTAGTAGTGTAATAATGAGCAAAAAAAAGAAGAACAAAAGTTATTTACCGCTACACCGTCAATAACACAACGATCACCGACGTCATAAGGGTGCATCACAAAGACAAACACAAAGGATTCAAAGAGATTCTTGCAAGTGCTTCCAATAATGAAAGCAAGACCCACGAATTGTGAAGACATAACCACCAAAATCTTGGTTGTTGCTATATCCAGAAGTACCAACCAAATGATGAAGGTGATAACGGACAAGACTCCAGTTATAAGTTTATCCACTTGTCTAACCGCTGTCTTTGTATCGTTCAGTGAGTGTCCTAATGCTTTCCTACTTGTGTAAACATTAATCTGTCAAAAATGACAACACATTTGCTTACAAACCAACTTAAAACTTTTAAAACAAATATTTACATGCATGCACCAAAAAAATAAAATAATAATGTTTATTTTTATTTAGTGTTTGAAGAATATTACCACCCAATCTGTAAAAGCGTTGCGTGTGATTTCTCCAGTCTCACCACCGTCTATTAAAGGGAGTACAAGGTCTACCTCTTCCTTAATCATGAACCTTAGCAAGTCTTCTTCCTCTATGTAACTGAAGAGAAAGCAATATCAAAGTTTGTATGAGTAATGTGAAAACTAGAAGAAACTAGATCAGTATTTGTGTGATGAAACTCACTTTTGGTTTGGTTGAGCAACATTGTTGAAGATATCATAAGCAGCAGCCACAGCTTCCATCTCATTAGTTATCTCTTTGTCAGCTTTCTCTTTCTCATTGCTACACTCATCCAAAGTGCTGGATATGGTTGAGAGACCTGAAGATCCAACTGCTTCAATCAAAACTCGCATTGTCCAAGCAGAGACCTTCTCTTGTTTCATCTTGTGAACCTTTCCCATATCGAGCACTTTTTTCCCTTTCACCCTTCCATTCTTGGTGCTTGTGAAACTAAGGTGGCCGGTGCTTGGCACGCGCCCAACATTCTCTGCCTCTTCTATAAGTGGAGGTCCTGAGAGAGTCTGGAGAACGTATTGGTGGAAGACAGACTCTTGAATCCTCTCAAAGAAGTTTCTTACGTTGAACTTTGAAGCAAGAACTTTCAAGGCAAATGTCTTCACCAAGAAAATGATTGAGCCGATCAGAAGGGAGACAATGGTCCATGTTATGAAGTCGAGAAACTTGGTGGTTTTACGAGTGCGTTTCTCGTCATGGTCGAAGAGAAACACCCAAGCAACCAGAACAAGACTGAACCAAATGAAGACTTGAACATTCTTCTTCAAACCATGCACAAAATACAACACTTTCTTACGTAGGAGATAGTTCTTTTCTATGATGAACACCGCTAAATGCATGAACCAGTTCGTCACCAACATGCCGCTAAAAGTCACCATCACAAGAACACACCATTTCCAAACTTCCAATCCCCAAATGCAATGCTCCTTCATCTTATGATAGGTTAAGCTCATAACCAAAGTGCAAAGAATGACCAAAAACAGTAGCAACTCAAGAAGAGCCAAAGGTTTCATTCCCCCACGCTTCACTCGGTGTAGCTTAACCTTTTCGTAGATTTCTTCATTTTCATCAGTTTCCTCTTCAGCAACTTTACTCATGGCATTTGAGCAAACACTCCTATTTGATTTGTTATTAGGGGAAGCTCTATTAAAAGAGTTCCTTGAAAATGAGGCAGCTCCAAAGTGTTCCCTAAGGCTTCCACCATGTTCCTCCACTCTCTTATCGAACCGGTAGGACTGTTGTTGTCCAAACCTTGAGTTGGGCTTGGAGTAAACTGACCTTGCTAGAGATTTCCTCCGAGTTAGACCTTCAGTGCTCGGACCTGGAACTTTAGGCGGCTTATGAACGCTACCAGAGAACTTATAGATTTCAGGAGGTGGGATGCTTAAGGGATCTGGTTTCGCAGTCCCTGTATCTGACTCAGCTACCTTGGAAGGAGATGCTGATGGGTCTCTTGACGCTTCTGAAACGTTGATAACAAATTCTCCTTCATTGCTGGTTCTCCTCTCTGACATCCCTATGTCACCTTCAACCGATACGTTTGCTATGCGGTTTGACATCAATGGCTCTGTGAAGAGCCCTGAAGCTAGACCAAATCCTAAGAACAAAAGAATATAAATGTACCAATGATCATATCAATTATACACAATTAGATACAGTAGCAGCGACTTTGGACGTGTCTAGCTTCTTTAGAAAAAACACTGAAAGCTAAACCTTAAACCGTAAGCCAAAACCCTACAGGCTACAAGGCTAGAACAGAGATCTCCAAGAATGACCACTCTGTCCAAGTGAGTATTTAACTACTCAAAACAATACACATGAACTCTTTAAAAGACACGCCAATTATCCAAATTAAAGAAAGAGGTAATTGAGAATATTACAACTTTACAAACAAATATGCATATGCTTTCACTGAAAAGGAAAAGTGAACCTGCATTGCCTAATTTAGATATGAGCTTACTAATATATAATATCAGGTATAAAAATGTCATCAATACCAACTAAGCTATTGAGCCAAAAGAGAATGCAGATGCTACTAGAAGACAAACAAGAACAGTTAAGAAGAAGTGCACATAGAAATGTCTAGAAAATAAGAACCTACATTGTCAAAACAGAGCACGTAATAAGAAACCTTAAAGAAACAAACAAGAAAAAGGGAGAAGAGCAGAAGATCGTACGAGGAAAGAGAGAGCCGAAGCAAGGAGTGATCTTGCAACTTTAGTCCTGTTTTGCAGAGTTGGAACTCCAGTTTAACTGCATTGTAGGAATCAAACGAAGTACATATTAATACAAAAAGGCAACAGTAAAATATAGAGAATCACGTGGGTTTTCAGAGCCGAATCCCATAAAATTTTGTATTACCCATGACAAGTTGATAACTCGAAATGCAAAATAATTAAATATATAGTCTTATTTTTCGATCCAAAATAGTCTTATTTTAATTTATTGACATCTTTTTCATGTGTGAGCCAGCTACTGGGGTATATTATATTTGAGTTTATTTTCTTCAAATTAAGCAGTGCAGAGAATCAAAGATCATGATCTTTAATTTCTTTTAAATGATTTGCCATAAGCATAGTACAAACTTAATGAAAGGAATACTAGAGATGAACTTTATTTAATCAACTCATGTGCTATACGTAAAAAACCACAACATGAAAGTAGCCACACTATTTGGTGCATAAATAAAAAGAGAAAGGTTCGTGTAGCAAGGCTCTACAAGAACTTTTTTTGAATACCTTTTCATGCGCCCGCTTCTTCTTCTTCTATTCTTATAAGAGCATCCATAATGGTGGACTCTATTATGGAGTCTTTAGAACTTTTTTTTATTTTATTTTTCAGATTAAAAAATAAAAAAATATCAACCAATCGCGTATCGTTACGTGTCGTAAATAGTGCAAGGATAGATCATTATTTAAAAATTTTAAGGATTGAATTTAAAGTTTTAGTAAGATCCAGTGATTATTTAATTATTTTTTTGTAAATGACTAAAGAATTCCCCGTTGCTGATGCTCTAAGATACACTAGCGATTCTGAAAGATCCTATGGAGCTGGCAATTGATTTAGCGACTCCTTGATCTGTATGTGTTAAGGTACTTTCTAGTGTATTTCCGTTTAACGTAGCTATTAGTCAACTATGGTCACACACAAACACACGGGCGACAGCGAGAATATATTCAGATTACGATGCTTCTGATTAAAACCCTAGTTTATTTAGCGTTCTTGGTTCTTGACCTTATTTTTACATATACGATACATCGACAATGCCGAATTGGGAATCTCAATGAAAAATCCAAGTCAGCTTTTTAGATAAAAATTTGAATATAAGCTGCATCTTTATCTTCTGAGAAAAAAACAAAAAAAAACTGCCTCCATACCATGATTTTAACGTGTAGGATAGGGTATTAAACTTTTAAAGTAACATGCATCGAAACCTATTTTCAATTTAGTATTACTAAGAATGATAATTCAAATAACCGGGAGTATTTTAATAATTTTGATTTTAAAAAATATCACTACTATAAAATTTTAAAAATATCTTACGACGAATGGTTCAAATTGCTAAAATGTCAGGGAAATGTCTGAAATCATGTGAAGTAGTGGCTTTTAGACTTTATATTTTTTTCTTTCTATAAGTAAACTTGTGTCAGTTTTGGAATTTTAAAAGTATTGTATATGTTTTTTAAACAATTTTACTAGAACTAATTTAATTAAAAAATTGAAAATGGATTTACTTTAGTACTCTTAATAAATAAAAAATTGTTTGTAGAGATATGTTTTATGATTTTCTTCGGATTTCAAAAAAGTATAGCTGATCTTTTTCATTATGGAATATATGTGAAAGAAAATATATTATTTAGTGTTATTATGATTTTAAACATAAATATATTTTAAATTTAGAAAGTGGAAGTTTTGTTTAAAAAAAAAAAGATATGTTGAGTTTTTCAATATATATGTGAATTACGTCGTCTATAACATGTTTAGATACTTTTTTAATGTATCATGTTAAGATAACTTGATTGTCGATTAAGATGAGTTTGAAGTCTTCAAACATCTTACCACTATTCGCGGGTATTGAGTGTGACCATACTACTTTTATATTCGTCAATTTAATTAGAAGGAAGCATAAATCCTCAAGTTATTCGAAATCTGAGAATGCTCGGATCTAGAGTAACTATACAATTGGCTAAAGGGTGAAATTTGGAGTTAGGTAGATCTAAGCTATATGTGGTGTTACACAATTTGTGTAAAAAACTTACCCATACACTAAAGAGTTTTGATATGAACCAGAACAAAACCAGTTATATTCTCTTCTGTTTATTTATTTAGTTATTTTTTGAAGTTCTATTATGAATCTCTTTTTTTCATATAAATAACCGGGAAAGTTGACCAAAAAAAAAAAAAAACTGAAAAAACAAACTAATATTCTTCCCGAACTTTCTCTCTTAAATTTTTTGAAAGAGAACAATCCAAAGGCCCATTATAAGGCCCAAAAATAAATCCAATTTAGCCCATACAAGTTTATTTCCTAATGAGGTTTAGGGTTTTCTCACTGGCTTAGTCTATAGTCTATAGTTTTTTCAATCTCCGTCTCTCGTTCATTCCCTCCACCCTCTTATCATCCTCAAACAGCACCAATGGCAGTTACCTTCTCAGATCTACACACAGAGCAGGGTGTCAAATCCGTGGAGGAGCACCTCGCCGGAAAAACCTACATCTCCGGGTAAGTTTCTCACTTTCCATTGTTTCGATCTGCGTTCGAGCTATAAGATAGAGTTTTTTTGATTCCGCAGAGATCAATTGTCTGTGGATGATGTGAAGGTATACGCTGCCGTTTTGGAGAAACCCAGCAATGCTTTCCCCAATGCTAGCAAATGGTACGATTGCGTCGCTTCCCATCTTGCTAAAAGGTTCGTCCTTCTGAAAACTTTGGATCAGTTTTATTTGACTTTCAGTAACTTACAAGTTTCGAACTTTTGCAGTTTCCCTGGGAAAGCCGTTGGAGTTTCAATCGGTGGCTCTGCTGCTCCTGCTCATGCTGAGGTAACCTTACCTTAAAGCTTGATTCTTTATCTTCTCTGATATTAAACAATGACATTGTTCTATGTTTCTGGTTAGTAGAAATCAAGAGCTGGTATAGTAGTAGTGAAGAATGCTTTGATATGGTGAGAGTTGTATTAGAAATCAATGAGTTGTGTTTTGTAGAGGGAACCTTTTCGTGTGTTTTAGCTATTTTCAATGGATTGTGAACACAGGCACCTGCAGCTGAGGTATCTTAACCCGAAAGCCTGATTCTTTTTCGACTCTGTTATTAAACAGTGAGATGCTCTAAGTTTCTGCTTAATAGAAATCATAGACCTCGAAAAGATGTAATCGTTATAGTAGTGAAGAATGCTCTGTCCACGAGTTGTGTTTAGTAGAAGAAACTTTGCGTGTGTGTGTTTTAGCTGTTTCTTTCGTTGATTGTGAACAGGCACCTGCGGCAGCTGCAGCTGATGACGATGATGACATGGATCTGTTTGGTGACGAGACTGAGGAGGAAAAGAAAGCTGCAGAGGAGAGGGAGGCTGCTAAGAAGGACACCAAGAAGCCCAAAGAGAGTAAGCCTCTCTATTTGCTTTACTACAGAGCATGAGGAGGACATTTAGTGTGTAATCAAAATGATGAGTTATCATTCTCTTCTTAATGTTGAACTTTTGGTTAGGTGGAAAGTCATCTGTGCTCATGGAAGTAAAGCCATGGGATGATGAGACTGACATGAAGAAACTGGAAGCGGCTGTGCGCAGTGTTGAGATGCCTGGTCTTTTATGGGGAGCTTGTACGTCAAACAGTTTCCATATGTAAGCTTTGAACTATTTGTGTAGGGCAGCTTTCTAATTGAGTCTTTTCTTTTGTTTAATTGTTGCAGCAAAACTGGTACCAGTTGGTTACGGTATCAAGAAGCTCACCATCATGCTCACAATTGTTGATGACCTCGTCTCCCCAGACAACCTCATTGAAGACTATCTCACCTGTGAACCTAACAACGAGTACATCCAGAGTGTTGACATCGTCGCATTCAACAAGATCTAGAGACCATAAACCTCTCCCGTACCAAAAGATGTTTGATTTCCCTTCCAGGTTTTGTTCTTTTGTGTTGTTTGCTGAGATGTTTATGTTGTAGTGGCAAGACACGTCTTTCATGTTACAGGAAACTTAAACTATCAATCCTTACTGTTCCTTTGCCATTGCTGTTAAGTAACACTCAAGTACAGTGAAAAACACTCGAGATCTCTCACATTCACAATTACATGTAACTTCGTCTTCTTACTTCTTGCTCATTTATATTTCAAACGTTCACAACTCATTTATAAGTCCAAGAGTTTTTCTAAAAAAATGCCCATTATTTTCGGCTTTAGATGCATGCCACAATAGTCACGGAAAAAATATACTGTGACGTGAAGGCAGAACTCAAAAAGTATACACCAACCAGGAGTACCTTAACAGATGACGCAGATAGATTACAGAAACGTTACGTTGATTGATGTCGTTACACACTTAGACATGTTTTAACATCACTGAGATTGCAACTTTGTGGAACAAGACCCTAGTTTGGCCTGATACAACAATTGATGTAGGTCAAGATCCTCTTCTTCTTCTGCACGGTAATTAAAATTAGTAATGTAAGCGAGGCTAATACTTTTTTTTTTGAAAAAGGGCTTTCAATTTTTTTTAAAAACAAAGTTTACTAGATAAGACTATACAGTCTTATAGTGGGAAAAAGTTTACATGAAACACAATTCATGATAACAACAAGCTCGTACCTAAAAAATACATAGGTCGGAACTAGTAAAGCCAAAAAGAAATGTAAAAGAAGTAGCTTACGAGAAGAACCACGACCATGGCCATACTTTTATACATAGGTTTTGTAATATATTATGAGGGAGAAAATATGCTACCTAAGAGCACCATTATTGGAGTCTCTTAGGTGAGTCTCTTGCACTGTTCGCATGCCCTACTGACATGTGGGGTCCGTGAACAGTGCAAGAGACGGTTCCTAAAATTATTCATCTAGCATTCTAACGATTATGGGATGATAAATTTAAGTAGGTTGTAAACGAAATATTATCTTTCCAAGGAGATTCTTGTGAACATCACCGGTTCAGTTATGTCTATGAGTTGCGAAAGAAGTGGACTAGTAAAGTTCTTGTATGAAAGCATGCATGCAGAAACACGATATTAAACCAATCACACAGAGAGAAATTATCTGGTGAACTAATTGTTTATAATACCACCTTGTGATGATCCATGCGCGTTGACTAAGGGGAAAAGGATCATCTAACAAGGTGGATATAATTAACAAATAATCCATAGAAGAAGAGTATAAGTAGAGAGAGGGGGAGAGAGAGAGAGCTAGAGATGTATTATTACCATGACAGGGTCATCATCTTGTGTTTCGCGGCGATGGTGAAGTTGCTGTCGGTGGTGACGACGAGCACTTGCCATGAGTTCTTGTTCACTTCCCAAAGAATGTGTGACATCAGCTTTGTTCAGCTTCCTGTTTGCGCGAGCTTTAGTAAACACAACCGAGTAGTCTGTTGCGTCTATTCCTTTTTGGTCCCACCCTCCGAACTGTGGCACTGGAGTCCATCCAGCATTCTGCATTTATAGCCATTTTATTAAAACCTCGTTAAATAATCATATATTATATAGTTCGCGTTACGAACTAAAAACATCAAAACAAAACAAACAAACGAGATGTTGAGATCACATCGGTTAACTTTCCCCTTCCTACAACGCGCATTAACCGATGGAATCTCAACATCTCGATATCCTCGATAATTCTAAAAATCATTTAAACTCAATGATTTTGATTAAAGAAAGAAAGAACATGAAGTTGATTAATTAGAGAGCCATGCCTCTCTCCTCTTTTCCATAAATAGATATTGCTTGTGTTAGAAGAAAGAGGTTCTTAAACGTTGATGAGTGCGTTCATCATGGTGAGGACAATTTTCTTGAAAAAAATCCCACTTTTGATTTATAGTTAAAAATGCTTGGGATCTCTATTGGAGCAGAATTAGGTTATTTCTAAACTTGGAGAATCTCAAGCAATGGTGTTCCGTTACATGCGGGCTCTTTTGTAATATTGTTAATATTAACTTTGTATAGTTCTGGACAAGGCTGTGTTAAGCCATGCAGACGATAAATAAATAAAACGTAAAAGCAAACCTTTATCGTTAAACAAACGGAATAACGTTAGCCTTTTTGGGCAAGTAACTACTTTAGCCATCTGAACAATTTGTTTTTGCTCATTGGGTTAGTTATTTTGACAGTGGCATGTGTCTAAAGGATGTGAATATATCTGCATAGTCCGGAATGATAAGGAAACAGTTAGTACCAAGTAAAGTGTGACTTCATGTGATGTCTGTCTATGCAAGAGAGATAAGAGTAAACTCGAGAGAATCCTCTGATTGATCTGCACCGAACAGTTTGTAGCAATGATGAAAGCTGGGACTGACTAGAGGAAAACATCGAGACAGTATTCCAGGGAAAGATTTAATGAGAGCTGGTTCTTTGCAATTAGCAGGTGCGACCTGAGAAAGCATGGTCTTGTAAAAGCAGTAAAGGTTCTGTTTATGTATCTCTTCAAGTAAAACAGAGAAAGTAAAAACAGTGTTCTTTAAAAATTGTCATCTTATTTCTTTTTAATTTGTAGATGATGGTTTTCAGATGCTTTAGTTACTTGAATATCCAGCCATGGACGATAGGAAGATGTTATCTTAAATCTTCTGACATTGTTTTCAGTATTGAAACATCTCCTTGAAAGAAAGATGACTTGTTGCAAATACTTCATCAAATCTTGTTTTAAACCGTGGGCTCAAAAGTGTATGAAACCTTTCTCCTTCAAGGACTTGACGGTCTCTTTGATGCTAACCTACAGGGGTATGTAGTCTATGCCAAGACTCCTCGTTTTCTCCTTGGACACTTCAAACTTCGAGACATACGGATTCTCATCTACACACCTGTGTATGAAACAACAGCTTTAGAAACAGAACCAGTGAATATATTTAGTTATGTTTCTTACCTTTCAGGGAGTGGGAGATTTGGGTAAAGCTCACGCAGAATGTTCACAATCTCGGAGAGGTGAACGACACTCTCGACCATACAATAACGTCCATTTGCTGAAGGGTCCTCATATGCTTGGATGTGAGCATTGGCTACATCCTTTACATTAACCCATCCGGAACTTGCGTTGGAGAATGTCTTTGCACCTGCGTATAAGAATACAATAAAGACAGGAAACATTTGACAAAACCTGTCTCAAGAACCATGAACGAACTAGAAGTTTTTTTTTCTTACCATTTATTAAGTTTAGTATAGCAGCAGCACTCGTGTTCAGAGTTGGCTGCAAGAGAGGACCGATCACCATTGCAGGGTTAATGGTAACAACGTCTAAGCCTTTCTCTTTAGCAAATTTCCAAGCAGCATCTTCTGCCAAGGTCTTGGATAGACGATACCACATCTGAATCCAGTAAAAAAACAGAACTAACTTAGCTTGAAAACCATTTCAATGAAAAGCTTATAGGAGGTAATGGTGACAACAAAAAGAAAGGTTGAAAACGCACCTTTGAGGCCTCACAAATCTCAGGATTAGAGAACCAAGTTTCATCAACGGTCACATCAGGTGTGCGTGGTTTGCCATTGTAAGAAACAGCTGCCATGGAGGAAGTTAAAACAACTCTTTTGACTAAAGATGCTTTGGTGCACGAGCTCAACACGTTAAGTGTCCCCTTGACAGCAGGATCAATAAGTTCAGCCTGAAAATGGGGATAAAAGGTTATTAAGATCATCACAACCCACAGAAAATGAAAACAAGTTTTGAGGTGATAATTGAAGAAACCTGTGGGTCTTTGACATCATGATAACATGGGGAGGCAGTGTGGAAAACTCCCTGGCATCCATCAATAGCAGAGTCAAAAGATCCTTCTTCTAAAAGGTCTGCTTTGAACAAGTGAAGTCTTTCCTTTGCACCTTCCAACGAAACTAAGTGCTGTGTCTTTTTCGGATCACCTAAAGATTGTGAAACCATGTAAGAATCAACAACAAGGGATCATTCTTAACATTAACTTTAGTATACAAAAGCATATATTGTAAAATGTAGCTTTGAATCCAAGCTAACAGTTAACTAGTACAAACCCAAATCTGAAGTTCCAGTTCAAATGCATGACATAATCTTTGAACACTAGAGCGGATGTGAGAGAGAGAAAGAGAAGAGAAGTGGGTACTGAACTTGGGTCTCGGACGGATGCCTTAACGGTGTAGCCACGGTTAAGGAGGAATTTAACGAGCCAAGATGCGATGTAACCTGAAGCTCCGGTTAAACACACCACATTATCTTCAGCACTGGTTGCCATGTCTCTTTATTTTGTATGTCTCTCTCCTTCTGTGTCAACTTTTTGATCCTCAAAGTAGACGGACCAATACTATTAATATCGTGATTTTCTTTCTCCTTTCTTCAAGAATCAAGACTACTTGTATTATTTGCCTTTTGTGCCTATGGTTGGAGCACACCAACCATGTGTGAAATAGAGAGAAAAGTTGGTATCAGTTTCAATTTGAGTCAATATAACTTGCTTTTTCTTTATGGCTTCTAGATTATTCAGGGATGCTTAAAGTGATGATTAAGGTCCACCAAAGCCTGTACCACTTTTACATACTCACGCTAAGAAACACAGACTACATTAGAAAAATGCTCAATTTCAACTTCAACAATTCTAATTTTTTTTTTAACCTAAACTTTGGTATAATGCTGATTTCATCTTCAACTAATATTTATTTCAAATAAACTATCTGAACTATCAAATTCAAACCAAAAATAACTTAGATCAAAATAATGTTGGTCAACCACTTATAAATATATATACAAACCAAAATATATTTAAATAACTCCAAATACCATAAAAATAGTACTAAATATCTATATAAAATAAAAAACACCAAAAATCAGCGACAAATTATAAATACCCAACATCCCCAAAAATATATTTAAAAACAAATATTATATCTAAAATCTGAGACTTTATTTTCTTGGAGTTTTTGATATATTTGAGAGTGGATATATTTTGGTATTTTATATATTTAAATTTTATTATTGTTACAACTTTTTTTTTTTTTTTTTATATTGTATGCTTCAAAACTTTTGTTGAGGTTGAAATTGACCCTAACCCACACTACATCTCATCTGATCAAATGATTTAGAGAACAGCTTCAAAACTCAATGAACAAGAGTAAAATGATATAGATGGTTGTTGAAGAATTAATTGTATGAGACAACAAAGGTCACAACTTTTGGTTGTTTCTCCAAACCCCCACACAACTGTATACTCATACAGTGGTGACTGGGGATTTCAACACAACATTAAAAACTAGTTGCTGTACAGATGATGACACTAAGAAAAGGAAGCGGGTGGGAGCTTTTTAATAGCGCGATTTACTTACAGAGAGGAGCATCCACACTCACTTCCTTCCCAACCTAACCAAATGGGCCTCGTGCTTTGCTGCTGAAGCTACTTCAGCTGCTTTGTTAGCAGCTTCCCGCTTCATCGCCCTCTTTGCACGTCTTCCTGTTGTGTTTGTAGTCTTCACTTGCTTATCCTTAGGCTCACATGAAGATGAGCCCGAACTGGAACTGGAACTGGAACCAGAACCAGAACCACTGTGTTTCTTGACTGGCCTGGCTTCTTGACGCCCGGATCTGACAAAACCATTGTCACCCCATCTCCGGTTTCCTATGCGAAGACCTGACCCGTGCAAATAAAACTCGTCCAGATCATCATCTTCATCCTCGTAGTCACAAGGAATGTCGAAATCATCATTGTAGCCATAGCTGTATGACGCCTGTTCCACCATCACATCCAACGGTATAAACCATGAGGCTCTCAGGAGAAGGCACACACTCTCCTCAAACAAAAAATCTTCAATACTGCATAGAAATACAACAGACAATTTGGTTAAAGACACAGAAAATTCCACACTATATGGTAAATTCACGACATGTAGACAACAAATCACCTGCCATCAAGAGTCCGGTGGACACTGAGAAAATCAAATGGATGCTTACATTGCGGGCATGTAGGACTCTCTTTGCAACTTGCCCAACGAAGTATGCATGTCACACTGAATAAGATAGAAATGAGATAATTCACTTTAAAAAAAACAAAGAAGAAAGTCAGTTTCTAAACAAGAAACATAAGAAGTGATCAAAGAGTTTACAGGTTTCACAAACAAAGAAACCTGAAGGATCAATATGTTCATACTAACAGAGTAAGACAATTTAACTAGTAAAACATAAATGAAAACCCAATCAGATGTGATCATCTCAAAGAAACCAAGATAAGACTCTAGAATTATATACCAGTAAGTATGTTCACAGCCTTTCACCATAGCAGTCTCTTGAAGAGGAATAGCACTCAAGCATATTGCACAACAGCCGCCATGGTTTCCGAAATTGAGCTCATTAATCTCTTCCTGGATCTTCTTTTCGCCCTAAACAAGGTTCAGATAAGACTTCAGATGGATAACACTAGCAAATTCAACATCTTTGCCTCCACATTAATAAAAAGAACTAAAGCTGCATACTTTAGCAAACCCTAATCGCCCAATTTGAAATTAAACACACATCAATGCACAGAACCAAAGGTATACATTTCAACAATGAAGCAAAGAACCACCATTGAGAATTCGAGTGGTGAAGACAGATGGAACCAGCTCTAATAAAGCAAAAACGATAACGATCTGGAAACGTGAAGATTAGGGTAACATTAAAAACCTGATCTTGAAGAGCCATATCCTGAATACCGTCGACCACTTGCTGCTCATCCACGATCGCGGTAACAGAACTCATGGTTGCGAGGATAAATTAGATTGGGTAGTAAAAGAAAGATCTTTTCCCTGAATCTATTGAAGAAGAAAGAAGAAGAAGAAGAAGAAGAAGCCTCTTATCTGATGAAGGAAGAGAAGAGGGGAGTGGTGGTGGTGGGTGGGTCAGAGATCCGAATCGAGAAACGGAGATGCGGCGAGAATGATTCCGATACCTCCAAAGAAAATAATAACAAAAACCAAGCAAACCAGTCCCTCTAGCTCATTCAGAAGGTTTCAATAGAATTTAATCGAACCGAACCGAACCGAACCGTAATTAACGATGACGGTAAAGCAGGAAAATAAAGTAATCTTTCTCTAGTCAGAGTCTGCCTTTTGGTCTCTCTCTCTCTCTCTCTAGCTATAAACTGGGATCAATGATGGCATGTCTCTAGATTCTCTTCTCTCTGCTATTCTCAACCCTCACGCGATTCAAAAGAGTCCATCATTATTCAGCATCCAGACCACACACACACACATTTCGCCTTCCATACTCTTTGATTCGAGCGGCGCCACTGTTCCGGATCGATTATTTTGAATCTGTTCGAGCTGAATTCGAAGCTGCTGTGCCTAGAAATCCAATCACATAGGATCATCGATTCATAGCTATGTGGAGAGGATTTCGTGATTGCACGACGTATTCTTTAGATTTCAGTGTGACTCAAGGGGTTTGCTACTGAGAGGAGGAAGCTTTTGGTTTATGTCGAGGAACGCACGAATGACGTCGGATCTTAGCAGAGCCGGTCCAGTTGCGAGGGATATCGAGCAGGTCACATTAGCAGTGTTGCTATTAGTAGTCAATCTTAGGTCTTTTGTTTTATGATTCCCATTGCTATAATTAGGTTTCGAGTTCTACTGGATTTTTTAGGTCTTTTGTGGAATTTGCAAGTCCTGAGATTTGAAAAAATTGGAACTTCGAATTGTAGGTTAAGTCCACTTTTGGAGTCTTCAAGCTTGAGTAAAGCTTTATTAGAGTTCTATTAGGTTAAGTTTCTCAGAATATAGTAGTGATCGATCATATCCATTTATGACTGTAATCTTATCCCCTTGCTCAGGTAGTCAGGTTCATGTTGTCGTATTAGTGTGTCATTGCTTCTTCTATTTGTTAGTGTTTATTTTATATATATAATTGTATCTAAGCTGAAATCAACCATTTCCAATATGTTCCACCTTAATTTATTTACGTTTTTTTTCTTAAATCATTTTTTGCTCAGGCTATCACTGCTCTGAAAAAGGGAGCTTATTTGCTCAAGTATGGAAGAAGGGGAAAGCCTAAGTTCTGCCCATTTCGCCTTTCTAATGTAAGTCTTCTTGACTTTGTTCCCTTTTAATTCTGTATAAGAATTTTCGGCTACTAACTTTCGTTCTTTTTTTATATGAGTATTTTTTAATGAGCCTATATAGTCCTTTTGCTTTAGTTATATTGCCTCTCTGATGCTTGATGTGTGTGTGGGTTTTGTTGTTCTGTGTCTAAATAAATAGTTTGGCTTGTAATTTTCAGGATGAATCTGTTTTGATATGGTTCTCGGGGAACGAAGAGAAACATTTGAAGCTGAGCCATGTTTCTAGGATCATATCTGGGCAGCGCACTGTAAGTTTTGACATCCGTGGACAATGTCAATTAATTCTTCCTTAAACTGGCAATAAAATGTTCAGAATAAGTTTTGTGCCACAAGTACTAGTTATTTCATTGCGGTTGGATCTCTATTTCTGCCTAGTAGAAGTATCTTGTTCTGGTTGTCTCTGAGCTCTACTGACATTTTTGTGAGGAGGATTCTCCTCCTTCTAATGTGATCTGAATTGTTGTTTATGATCCTCCCAAGTGCTGCATGTTATGCTCAAGGCTCTTTTATTAGTGTCGTTTCTTCAACATAAACTCAAATGAATATTTAATGCTTATGCTACCCTTATTGGGTTCATCATTTTCTTTTTTTCGTTTTACTTTACCAAGGCAGGTCCGTCTTGATTTGACTTTGCATCTTTCATGCATCACTTGCTGCATGAGCCAATTTCCGTAGTCGTATGTTGCATATGTGGACCTTGCATATCAAGTGTGTTATGCTAATAAGTTTTGCAATGGTGTTTCTCTTGCAGCCTATTTTTCAGAGATATCCACGTCCCGAGAAAGAATATCAATCGTTCTCGCTAATATACGACGAGAGGTCGCTGGATTTGGTGAGTTTTTTCTTACAGTATATTCTTTTTCTAGGTTCCTCCATGAATCATTAATATTCTATCATTAAAATATCTGTTGGTATTGAAAGTTCATTAAGTAGGTGTTAAACTTTTACTCATAGATATGCAAGGATAAAGATGAGGCTGAGGTGTGGTTTAGTGGTTTAAAAGCCTTAGTCTCTCGTTGTCATCAACGGAGATGGAGAACCGAATCAAGAAGTGATGGGACTCTATCCGAAGCTACCAGTCCAAGGACATATACCCGGAGAAGCTCCCCTTTACATTCTCCATTTAGCAGCAATGAAAGTTTCCAGAAGGTACTAGAATGAGATATTCCATTTCAATTTGTGCGGTCTTAACTGAGATAATCTTCTGTTACCTGTCAGGAGGGCTCCAGTCACCATCGTCTTCACAGTCCATATGAGAGCCCGCCTAAGAATGGCATTGATAAGGCATTTTCAAACATGTCGTTGTATGCACTTCCTCCAAAAGGTTTTTTTCCCTCAGATCCAGCAACTGTTTCAGTTCACTCTTTGTCATCTGGAGCCTCTGATTCCATACATGGTCATATGAAAGGTATGAGTATGGATGCTTTTAGAGTTAGTCTGTCAAGTGCTATTAGTTCTTCGAGCCATGGTTCTGGTCATGATGATGGAGATGCGTTGGGAGACGTCTTTATTTGGGGAGAAGGAATAGGTGAAGGTGTTTTGGGTGGTGGAAGTCATAGAGTTGGAAGTTCGTTTGAGATCAAAATGGATTCCTTTGTGCCCAAAGCTTTAGAATCTACTGTAGTACTTGATGTCCAGAATATTGCTTGTGGTGGACAGCATGCGGTCCTTGTCACAAAACAAGGAGAAAGTTTTTCTTGGGGAGAGGAATCTGAGGGTAGGCTTGGCCATGGTGTAGATTCTAATGTTCAACATCCAAAGCTTATTGATGCACTCAGTACCACCAACATTGAGCTTGTAGCATGTGGCGAATACCATAGCTGTGCAGTTTCTCTATCGGGGGATTTGTATACCTGGGGTAAAGGAGATTTTGGTATTCTGGGACATGGAAATGAAGTCAGTCACTGGATCCCGAAAAGAGTGAACTTTCTTATGGAAGGGATACACGTATCATCCATCGCTTGTGGACCTTACCACACAGCTGTTGTGACTTCTGCTGGGCAGTTGTTCACTTTTGGTGATGGGACCTTTGGTGTTTTGGGCCATGGAGACAAGAAAAGTGTTTTCATACCTAAAGAGGTAGACTCTTTGAAAGGTCTCCGCACTGTCAGGGCAGCCTGTGGTGTATGGCACACCGCCGCAGTTGTAGAAGTCATGGTTGGAAGCTCGAGTTCAAGTAACTGCTCCTCCGGAAAGCTCTTTACATGGGGTGATGGTGACAAGGGTCGTCTTGGACACGGTGACAAAGAACCGAAACTTGTGCCTACCTGTGTTGCAGCTCTTGTAGAACCTAATTTTTGTCAAGTTGCGTGTGGACATAGCCTAACAGTTGCACTAACAACATCGGGCCATGTCTATACTATGGGTAGTCCTGTTTATGGCCAGCTCGGAAACCCACATGCTGATGGAAAGGTACCAGCTCGTGTTGAAGGTAAACTTCACAAGAATTTTGTCGAAGAAATTGCTTGCGGTGCTTATCATGTTGCAGTTTTAACTTCAAAGACTGAGGTTTACACTTGGGGGAAAGGATCAAATGGTAGACTAGGCCATGGGGATGCAGATGATAGAAATTCACCAACATTGGTTGAGTCGCTTAGGGATAAACAGGTGAAAAGTATAGCATGTGGTTCTAACTTTACTGCAGCTGTCTGCCTGCACAAGTGGGCATCAGGGATGGACCAGTCCATGTGTTCAGGTTGCCGTCAGCCTTTCAATTTTAAGAGAAAGCGGCACAACTGCTATAACTGTGGACTTGTGTTCTGTCACTCTTGCAGTAGTAAAAAGTCCCTGAAGGCGTGCATGGCACCAAACCAGAACAAACCATATCGAGTGTGTGACAAGTGTTTTAGCAAATTGAAAAAGGCCATGGAAATTGATGCATCGTCTCATTCTTCTTTGAGTCGAAGAGAAAGTGTCAACCAGGGATCAGATGCAATTGACAGAGATGAGAAGTTGGATTCTAGATCCGACGGACAGTTAACTAAATTCTCATTGTTGGAGCCCATGAGGCAAGTGGATAGCCGATCCAAGAAGAATAAGAAATACGAGTTTAATAGTAGTCGTGTCTCACCAGTACCAGGCTCTCACCGGGGTTCACTAAACATAACCAAGTCTTTTAATCCAACTTTTGGAGTATCAAAGAAATTCTTCTCAGCGTCTGTTCCAGGCTCCCGAATTGCGTCTCGTGCAACTTCACCAATATCAAGACGTCCAAGCCCACCTCGCTCAACAACACCAACTCCCACTCTTTCAGGGCTAATTACACCGAGAATTGTCGTGGATGATAGCAAGAGAACCAATGATAACGTAAGCCAGGAGGTGCTTATGCTAAGATCACAAGTAAGCTGCTTTCCACGCTCTAATTCATGTTCCTTATACCGTAATTGTTCACGTTTTCATCTGTTACACACATAAGAAGAAAACAAAGTTTGTTACAGTTTATCACGACACTTTGATGCTTTTGCTAATTCACTAGTAAACGATTATCACAGGTTGAAAATCTTACACGGAAGGCACAGCTTCAAGAAGTTGAACTGGAAAGAACAACCAAACAGCTAAAGGAGGCACTGGCAATTGCTAGCGAAGAAACAGCGAGATGCAAGGCAGCTAAAGAGGTGATTAAATCACTTACCGCTCAGGTAAACTTTTTCATCCGTCCACTTTTTAATTGAATTACAAATGATGTATGGAACTTATTGATTTGTTTCAATGAAACCATGCAGTTGAAAGACATGGCTGAAAGATTACCTGTTGGATCAGCTCGGACCATCAAGTCTCCTTCTCACAATTCGTTTGGTTCCAGTCCTGATTACGTTGCCCCTTCTTCTAACTC
>MU107131.1:0-33163 GCA_012274485.2 Sinapis alba | reverse complement strand
GATTCTAATCAAACCAGGATGAATCAATATGAAGAAGCTTGATTTGGAGTTATTAATCAGTGGATAATGACCATGAAGTTGAATAAATCTCATAGGAGTTATGTTGAAGAAGTTATTCATCTTTCTAATCAAGATATCCCTGTTTAGCCTGTATGGGACTATGGCAAGTTCTTCAAGATTCTAATCAAACCAGGATGAATCAATATGTAAAAAGCTTTATTTGGAACCATTAATCAGTGGATAATGACCATGAAGTTGAGTAAATCTCATAGGAGTTATGTTGAAGAAGTTATTCCACTTTCTAATCAGGATATCCATGTTTAGCCTGGTTGGGCATATGGCGAGTTCTTCAAGATTCTAATAAAACCAGGATGTATAAATATGTAAGAAGATTGATTTGAAACCATTGATCAGTAGAGAATGACCATGAAGTTGAATAAATCTCATAGGAGTTATGTTGAAATAGTTTTTCCACTTTCTAATCGAGATATGCATGTGTAGCTTTTTGGGCATATGGTAAATTCTTCAAGATTCTAATCAAACTAGGATGAATCAATATCTAATAATCTTAATTTGGAACCATTAATCCGTGGAGAATGACCATGAATTTGAATTAATCTCATAGGAGTTGTGTTGAAGAAGTTATTTCACTTTCTAATCAAGATATCCATGTTTAGCCAAATTAGGCATATGGCAAGTTCTTAAAGATTCTAATCAAACCCGGATGAATCAATATGTAAGAAGCTTTATTTGGAGTTATTAATCAGTGGAAAATGACCATGAAGTTGAATAAATCTCACAGGAGTTATGTTTAAGAAGTTATTTCTCTTTCTAATCAAGATATCCATGTTTAGACTGTATGGGCATATGGCAAGTTCTTCAAGATTCTAATCAACTAGGATGAATCAATATGTACAAAGCTTTATTTGGAACCATTAATCAGTGTATAATAACCATGAAGTTGAGTAAATCTCATAGGAGTTATGTTGAAAAAGTTATTCCACTTTCTAATATGGATATCCATGTTTAGCTTGTTTGGGCATATCGCAAGTTCTTCAAGATTCTAATAAAATCAGGATGAATAAATATGTAAGAAGCTTTATTTGGAACCATTAATCAGTGGGGAATGACCATGAAGTTGAACAAATCTCATAGGAGTTATGTTGAAGTAGTTATTTCACTTTATAATCAAGATATCCCTGTTTAGCCTTTATGGGCATATGGAAAGTTCTTCAAGATTCTAATAACACCAGGATGAATCAATATGTAAAAAGCTTTATTTGGAACCATTAATCAGTATATAATGACCATAAAGTTGAATAAATATAATAGGAGTTATGTTGAAGTAGTTATTCCACTTTATAATCAAGATATCCTTGTTTAGCATGTTTGGGATATGGCAAGTTCTTTAAGATTCTAATCAAACCATGATGAATCAACATGTAAAAAGCTTTATTTGGAACCATTAATCAGTAAATAATGACCATTAAATTGAGTAAATCTCATATGAGTTATGTTGAAGAAGTTATTCCACTTTCTAATCAGGGTATCCTTGTTTAGCCTGTTTTGGCATATGGCAAGTTCTTCAAGATTCTAATCAAACCAGGATGAATCAATATGTAAAAATCTTGATTTGGAACCATTAATAACTGTAGAATGATCCTGAAGTTGAATAAATCTCAAAGGATTTATGTTGAAGAAGTTATTCCACTTTTTAATCAGGATATCCATGTTTAGCCTTTTTGGGCATATGGCAAGTTCTTCAAAATTCTTATCAATCCAGGATGAATCAATATGTAAGAAGCTTAATTTGTAGCCATTGATAAGTGGAGAATGGCCATGAATTTGAATAAATCTAATGGGTGTTAGGTTGAAGTAGTTATGCCACTTTCTAAACAGGATATCCATATTTAGCCTGTTTGGGCATATGGCAAGTTCTTCAAGATTCTAATCAAACCAGGATAAATCAGTATGTAAGAAGCTTGATTTGGAACCATTAATCAGTGGAGAATGACCATGAAGTTGAATAAATCTCATAGGAGTTATGTTGAAGTAGTTATTCCACTTTCTAATAAGGATATCCCGGTTTAGCCTGTTTTGGCATATCACAAGTTCTTCAAGATTCTAATCAAACCAGGATGAATCAATATGTAAAAAGATTGATTTGGCGTTATTAATCTGTGGATAATGACCATGAAGTTGAGTAAATGTCATAGGAGTTATGTTGAAGAAGTTATTACACTTTCTAATCATCGCAAATTCTTTACGATTCTAATCAATCCAGGATGAATAAATATGTTAAAATCTTGACTTGGAACCATTAATCAGTATAGAATGACCATGAAGTTGAATAAATCTCATAGATGTTATGTTGAAGAAGTTATTTCACTTTCTAATCAAGATGTCCATGTTTAGCCAAATTGGGCATATGGAAAGTTCTTCAAGATTCTAATCAAACCTGGATGAATCAATATGTAAAAAGTTTGATTTGGAACCATTAATCAGTAGATAATTACCATGAAGTTGAATAAATATAATAGGAGTTATGTTAAAGTAGTTATTCCACTTTATAATCAATATATCCTTGTTTAGCCTTTTTGGGATACGGCAAGTTCTTCAAGATTCCAACCAAACCAGGATGAATTAGTATGTAGGAAGCTTGATTTATAACCATTAATCAGTGGATAATGACCATGAAGTTTAATAAATCTCATAGGAGTTATGTTGAAGAAGTTATTCCTTTTTTAATCAGGATATCCTTGTTTAGTCTGTTTGGGCATATGGCAAGTTCTTCAAAATTCTAATCAAACCAGGATGAATCAATATGTAAGAATCTTAATTTGGAACCATTAATCAGTGTAGAATGACCATGAAGTTTAATCAATCTCCTAGGAGTTATGTTGAGGAAGTTATTCCACTTTCTAATCAGGATATCCATGTTTAGCCTGGTTGGGCATATGGCAAGTTCTTCCAGATTCTAATCAAACCAGGATGTATCAATATGTAAGAATCTTGATTTGGAACCATTGATCAGTAGAGAATGACCACGAAGTTGAATAAATCTCATAGGAGTTATGTTGAAGAAGTTATTCTACTTTCTAATCAGGATATCCTTGTTTAGTCTGTTTGGGCATATGGCAAGTTTTTCAAGATTCTAATCAAATCAGGATGAATCAATATGTAATAAACTTGATTTGGAACCATTTATTAGTGGCGAATTACCATGAATTTGAATAAATCTCATAGGAGTTATGTTGAAGAAGTTATTCCACTTTCTAATTATGATATCCCTGTTTAGCATGTTTGGGTATGTGGCAAGTTCTTCAAGATTCTTATCAAACCATGATAAATAAATATGTTAGAAGCTTGACTTGGAACCATTAAGCATTGGAGAATGACCGTGAAGTTGAATAAATCTCATAGGAGTTATGTTGCAGAAGTTATTCCACTTTCTAATCAATTTATCCTTGTTTAGCCTGTTTGGGCTTATGGCAAGTTCTTCAAGACTCTAATCAAACCAGGATAAATCAATATATTAGAAGCTTAATTTAGAATTATTAATCAGTGTAAAATGACCATGAAGTTGAATAAATCTCATAGAAGTAATGATGAAGAAATTATTCCATTTTCTAATCAGGGTATCCCTATTTAGCCTGTTTTGGCATATGGCAAATTCTTCAAGATTCTAATCAAACCAAGATGAATCAATATGTAAAAATCTTGACTTGAAACCACTAATAACTGGAGAATGACCCTAAAGTTGAAGAAATCTCATAGGAGTTATGTTGAAGAAGTTATTCCCCTTTCTAATCAAGATATCCTACTTTAGCCTGTTTTGGCATATGGAAGTTCTTCAAAATTCTAACCAAAAAGGATGAATCAATACGTAAAAAGCTTGATTTGGAACCATTTATCAGTGGAGAATGACCATGAAGTTGAATAAATCTAATAGGAGTTATGTTGAAGAAGTTATTCCACTTTCTAATCAGGATATCCCTATTTAGCCTGTTTGGGCATATTGCAAGTTATTCAAGATTCTAATCAAACCAGGATGAATCAATATGTAAGAAGCTTAATTTGGAACCATTATTTAGTGGAGAATGACCATGAAGTTCAATAAATCTCATAAGCGCTATGTTGAAGAAGTTATTCGACTTTATAATCAAGATATCCATGTTTAGCCAGTTTGGGCATATGGCAAGTTCTTCAAGATTATAATCAAACCATGATGAATCAGTATGTAAGAAGTTTGATTTGGAACCAGTGATCAGTGGAGAATGACCATGAAGTTGAATAAATCTCATAGGTGTTATGTTGAAGAAGTTATTCACTTTCTAATCAGGATATCCCTTTTTAGCCTGTTTGGGCATATGGCAAGTTCTTCAAGATTCTATTCGAAAAAAGATGAATCAATATTAAGAAGCTTAATTTGGAACCATTAATCAGTGGAAAATGACCATGAAGTTGAGTAAATCTCATAGAAGTTATGTTGAAGAAGTTATTCCACTTTCTAATCATGATATCCCTGTTTAGCCTGTTTAAGCAGATGGCAAGTTCTTCAAGATTCTAATCAAAACAGGAAGAATCAGTATGTAAGAAGCTTTATTTGTAACCATTAATCAGTGGAGAATGACTATGAAGTTGAATAAATCTCATAGAAGTTATGTTGAAGCAGTTATTCCACTTTTTAAACAAGATACCCCTGTTTAGCTTGTTGGGCATATGGCAAGTTCTTCAAGATTCTAATCAAACCAGGATGAAACAATATGTAAGAAGGTTGATTTGGAGTTATGAATCAGTGGAGAATGACCATGAAGTTGAATAAATCTTATAGTAGTTATGTTGAAGAAGTTATTCCACTTTCCAATCAAGATATCCTTATTTAGCCTGTATGGCATATGGGAAGTTCTTCAAGATTCTAATCAAACCAGGACGAATTAATATGTAAGAAGCATGATTTGGAACCATTTATCAGTGGAGAATGACAATGAAGTTGAATAAATCTCATAGGAGTTATGTTGAAGTAGTTATTCCACTTTCTAATCATGATATCCTTGTTTAGCCTGTTTGGGCATATGGCAAGTTCTTCAAGATCCTAATCAAACCAGGACAAATCAATATGTAAAAATCTTGACTTGGAACCATTAAAAACTGGAGAATGATCCTGAAATTGAATAAATCTCATAGGAGTTATGTTGAAGAAGTTATTCCACTCTCTAATCAAGATATCCATGTTTAGCCTGGTTGGGCATATGGCAAGTTCTTCAAGATTATAATGAAACCAGGATGAACCAATATGTAAGAAATAATTCTCATATGTGTTATGTTGAAGAAGTTATTCCACTTTCTAATCAGGGTATCCCTCTTTAGCTTGTTTTGGCATATGGCAAATTATTCAAGATTATAATCAAACCAGGATGAATCAATATGTAAAAATCTTGATTTGGAACCATTAATAACTACATAATGACCCTGAAAATGAATAAATCTCATAGGAGTTATGTTGAAGAAGTTATTCCCCTTTCTAATCAGGATATCCTAGTTTAGCCTATTTGGGCATATGGCAAGTTCTTCAAGATTCTAACCAAAAAAGGATGAATCAATATGTAAAAAGCTTGATTTTGAACCATTAATCAGTGTAGAATGACCATGAAGTTTAATAAGTCTCATAGGAGTTATGTTGAAGAAGTTATTCTACTTTCTAATCAAGATATCCATGTTTAGCCTGTTTGGAAACATGGCAAGTTCTTCAAGATTTTAATCAAACCAGGATGAATCAAATTGTAAGAAGCTTGATTTGGAACCATTAATAAGTCGACAATGACCATGAAGTTAAATAAATCTTATAGGTGTTATGTTGAAGAAGTTATTCCACTTTCTAATAAGGGTATCCTTATTTAGCCACTTTTGGCATATGGCAAGTTCTTCAAGATTCTAATCAAACCAGGATGAATAAATATGTAAAAATCTTGATTTAGAATCATTATTAAGTGGAGAATGACCATGAAGTTGAATAAATCTCATAGGAGTTATGTTGAAGAAGTTATTCCACTTTCTAATCATGATATCCCTGTTTAGCTTGTTTGGGCAAAGGACAAGTTCTTCAAGATTCTAATCAATCCAGGATGAATAAATATATGAGAAGATTTTTTTGGAACCATTGATCAGTATAGAATGACCATGAAGTTGAATAAATATCATAGGTGTTATGTTGAAGAAGTTATTTCACTTTCTAATCAGGATATCCATGTTTAGCCTGTTTGGGCATATGACAAGTTCTTCAAGATTCTAATCCAACCAGGATGAATCAATATGGAAGAAGCTTGATTTGGAATCTTTAAATAGTGGAGAATGACAATGAATTTGAATAAATATCATAGGAGTTACGTTGAAGAAGTTATTCCACTTTCTAATAGGATATCCCTGTTTAGCCTGTTTTGGCATATGGCAAGTTCTTCAAGATTCTAATCAAACCAAGATGAATCAATATATTAAAATCTTGATTTGTAACCATTAATCATTGGAGAATGACCCTGAAGTTGAATAAATCTCATAGGAGGTATGTTGAAGTAGTTATTCCACTTTCTAATCATGATATCTAGGTTGAGCCTGTGTGGGCATATGGCAAGTTCTTCAAGATTCTAATCAATACATGATGAATCAGTATGTAAGAAGTTTTATTTGGAACCATTAATAAATGGATAATGACCATGAAGTTGAATAAATCTCATAGGAGTTATGTTGAAGAAGTTAGTCCACTTTCTAATCAAAATATCTATGTTTAGCCTGTTTGGGCATATGGCAAGTTCTTCAAGATTTTAATAAAACCAGGATGAATCAATATGTAAGAAGCTTGACTTGGAATTATTAATCAGTGGAGAATGACCATGAAGTTGAATAAATCTCATAGGAGTTGTGTTGAAGAAGTTATTCCACTTTCTAATCATGATATCTTTATTTAGCCTGTTTGGGCATATGGCAAGTTCTTCTAAATTTTAATCAAACCAGGATGAATCAATTTGTAAGAAGCTTTATTTGTAACTATTAATCAGTAGAGAGTGACCATGAAGTTAAATAGATCTCATAGGTGGTATGTTGAAGAAGTTATTCCACTTTCTAATCAGCGTAACAGTATTCAGCCTGTTATGGCATATTGCAAATTCTTCAAGATTCTAATCAAACCAGGATGAATCAATATGTAAAAATCTTGATTTGGAACCATTAATAACTGGAGAATGACCCTGAAGTTGAATAAATCTCATAGGAGTTATGTTGAAGAAATTATTCCCCTTTCTAATCAGGATATCCATGTTTAGTCTGTTTGGGCATATGGCAAGTTCTTCAAGATTCTAATCAATCCAGGAAGAATCAATATGTAAGAATGTTGATTTGTAACCATTGATCAGTGGAGAAGGACCATGAAGTTGAATAAATCTCATAGGTGTTATGTTGAAGTAGTTATTCCACTTTGTAATTAGGATATCCATGTTTAGTCTGTTTGGGCATATGGCAAGTTCTTCAAGATTCTAATAAAACCATGATGAATCAGTAAGTAAGAAGCTTAATTTGGAACCATTAATCAGTGTAGAATGACCATGAAGTTGAATAAATCTCATAGGAGTTATGTTGAAGAAGTTATTCCACTTTATAATCAAGATATTCATGTTTAACATGTTTGGGCATATGGTAAGTTCTTCAAATTCTAATCAAGAAGTTATTCCACTTTCTAATCATGATATCTATGTTGAGTCTGTTTGGGCATATGGTAAGTTCTTCAAGATTCTAATCAAACCAGGATGAATCAGTATGTAAGAAACTTTACTTAGAACCATTAATAAATGGAGAATGACCATGAAGTTGAATAAATCTCATAGGAGTTATGTTGAAGAAGTTATTCCACTTTCTAATCAGAATATCCCTGTTTAGCCTGTTTGGGTATATGGCAAGTTCTTCAAGATTCTAATCAAACCAGTATGAATCGATATGTTAAAAGCTTGATTTAGAATCATTAATCAGTGTTGAATGACCATGAAGTTAAATAAATCTCATATCAGTTATGTTGAAGAAATTATTCTACTTTCTAATCAGGATATCCCTATTTAGCATGTTTGGGCATATGTCAAGTTCTTATAGATTTTAATCAAACCATGATGAATCAATTTGTAAGAAGCTTGATTTGGAACCATTAATCAGTGGAGAATGACCATGAAGTTAAATAAATCTCATACGTGTTATGTTGAAGAAGTTATTCCACTTTCTAATAGGGGTATCTCTCTTTAGCCTGTTTTGGCACATGGCAAATTCTTCAAGATTTTAATCAAACCAGGATGAATCAATATGTAAGAAACTTGATTTGTAACCATTAATCAGTGGAGAATAACCGTGAATTTGAATAAATCTCGTAGGAGTTATGTTGAAGAAGTTATTCCACTTTCTAATCAGGATATCCTTATTTAGCCTGTTTTGGCATATGGCAAGTTCTTCTAGATTTTAATCAAACCAGGATGAATCAATTTGTAAGAAATTTGATTTTGAACCATTAATCAGTCGAGAATGACCATGAAGTTAAATAGATCTCATAGGTGTTATGTTGAAGAAGTTATTCCACTTTCTAATCAGGGTAACAATATTTAGCCACTTTTGGCATATGGAAAGTTCTTCAACTTTCTAATCACGATATCCATGTTAAGCTTGTTTGAGCATAAGAAGCTTAATTTGGAACCATTAATCAGTGTAGAATGACCCTGAAGTTAAATAAATCTCATAGGAGTTATGTTGAAGAAGTTATTCCACTTTATAATCAATATATCCATGTTTAGCATGTTTGGGCATATGGCAAGTTCTTCAAGATTCTAATCAAACCAGGATGAATCAATATGTAAAAATGTTGATTTGGAATCATTATTAAGTGGAGAATGACCATGAAGTTGAATAAATTTCATAGGAGTTATGTTGAAGAAGTTATTCCACTCTCTAATCAGGTTATCCCTGTTTAGCATGTTTGGGCATATGGCAAGTTCTTCAAGATTCTAATCAAACCAGGATGAATCAATATGTAAGAAGCTTAATTTGGAGCCATTTAAAAGTGTAGAATGACCATGAAGTTGAGTAAATCTCATAGGAGATATTGAAGAAGTTATTCCACTTTCTAATGAGGATATCCATGTTTAGCCTAATTGGGCATATGGCAAGTTCTTCAAGATTCTAATCAAACCAAGATGAATCAATATGTAAGAAGCTTGATTTGGAATCATTAATCAGTGTAGAATGGCCACGAAGTTGAATAAATCTCATAGGAGTTATGTTGAAGAAGTTATTCCACTTTCTAATCAGGACATCCATGCTTAGTATGTTTCGGCATATGGCAAGTTCTTCAAGATTCTAATCAAACCAGGATGAATCAATATGTAAGAATCTTAATTTGGAGCCATTTGAAAGTGTAGAATGACCATGAAGTTTAATAAATCTAATAGGTGTTATGTTGAAGAATTTATTCCACTTTCTAATCAGGATATCCCTGTTTAGCCATTTTGGGCTTATGGCAAGTTTTTCAAGATTCTAATCAAACCAGGATGAATCAATATGTAAGAAGCTTGATTTGGAATCATTATTAAGTGTATAATTACCATGAAGTTTAATAAATCTCATATGAGTTATGTTGAAGAAGTTATTCCACTTTCTAATCTGGATATCCCTATTTAGCCTGTTTGGGCATATGGCAAGTTCTTCTAGATTTTAATCAAACCAGGATGAATTAATTTGTAATAAGCTTGATTTGGAACCATTAATAAGTCTAGAATGACCATGAAGTTAAATAAATCTCATAGGTGTTATGTTGAAGAAGTTTTTCCACTTTCTAATAAGGGTATCCCTATTTAGCCACTTTTGGAATATGGCAAGTTCTTCAACATTCTAATCAAACCTGGTTAAATCAATATGTAAAAATCTTGATTTGGAACCATTAATAACTGGAGAATGACCGTGAAGTTGAATAAATCTCATAGGAGTTATGTTTAAGAAATTATTCCCCTTTTTAATCAGGATATCCTAGTTTACCCTGTTTGGACATATGGCAAGTTCTTCAAGATTCTAACCAAAGAAGGATGAATCAATATGTAAAAATCTTGATTTGGAATCATTAATCAGTGTAGAATGGCCACGAAGTTGAATAAATATCATAGGAGTTATGTTGAAGAAGTTATTCCACTTTCTAATCAGGATATCCATGTTTAGCATGTTTGGGCATATGGCAAGTTCTTCAAGATTCTAATCAAACAAGGATGAATCAATATGTAAGAAGCTTAATTTGGAGCCATTTAAAAGTGTAGAATGACCATGAAGTTGAATAAACCTAATAGGTGTTATGTTGAAGAATTTATTCTACTTTCTAATCATGATATCCATGTTTAACCATTTTGGGCATATGGCAAGTTTTTCAAGATTCTAATCAAACCAGGATGAATCAATATGTAAGAAGCTTGATTTGGAATCATTATTAAGTGTAGAATTACCATGAGTTTTAATAAATCTCATATGAGTTATGTTGAAGAAGTTATTCCACTTTCTAATCATGATATCCATGTTTAGTCTAATTGGGCATATGGCAAGTTCTTCAAGATTCTAATCAAACCAGGATGAATCAATATGTAAGAAGCTTTATTTGGAATTATTAATCAGTGGAGAATGACCATGAAGTCTAATAAATCTCATAGGAGTTATGTTGAAGAAGTTATTCCACTTTCTAATCAGGATATCCATGTTTACCTTGTTTGGGCATATGGCAAGTTCTTCAAGATTCTAATCAATCCAGGATGAATCAATATGTAAGAATCTTAATTTGGAAGAATTTATCAGTGGATAATGACCATGAAGTTGAATAAATCTCATAGGTGTTATGTTGAAGTAGATATTTTACTTTCTAATCATGATATCCCTGTTTAGCCTGTTTGGGCATATGGCAAGTTCTTCAACATTCTAATCAAACCATGATGAATCAATATGTAAGAAGCTTTATTTGTAATCATTAATCAGTAGAGAATTACCATGAATTTGAATAAATCATAGGAGTTATGTTGAACAAGTTATTCCACTTTCTAATCAGGATATCCATGTTTACCCTGTTTGGGCATATGGTAAGTTCTTCAAGATTCTAATCAATCCAGGATGAATCAAAATTTAAGAATCTTGATTTGGAATCATTAATCAGTAGAGAATGACCATGAAGTTGAATAAATCTCATAGGTTGTATGTTGAAGAAGTTATTCCACTTTCTAATCAGGATATCCCTGTTTAACCTGTTTTGGCATATTGCAAGTTCTTCAAGATTCTAATCAAACCAGGATGAATCAATATGTAAGAAACTTGATTTGGAACCAATGATCAGTGGAGAATGACCATGAAGTTGAATAAATTCTATAGGTGTTATGTTGAAGAAGTTTTCCACTGTCTGATCATGATATCTCTGTTTAGCCTGTTTAGGCATATGGCAAGTTCTTCAAGATTCTAATCAAACCAGGATGAATCAATATGTAAGAAGCTTAATTTGGAACCATTTATCAGTGTAGAATGACCATGAATTCTAACCAAGATATCCATGTTTAGCCTGTTTGGGCATATGGCTTGTTCTTCAAGATTCTAATCAAACCACGATGAATCAATATCTAAGAATATTGATTTGGAGTAAATAATCAGTGGAGAATGACCATGAATTTAAATAAATCTCATAGGAGTTATGTTGAAGAAGTTATTCCAGTTTCTCATCATGATCTCCTTCGTTAGCCTGTTTGGGCATATGGCTTGTTCTTCAAGATTCTAATCAAACCAGGATGAATAAATATCTAAGAATATTGATTTGGAGTCACTAATCAGTGGAGAATGACGATGAAGTTAAATAAATCTCATAGGAGTTATGTTGAAGAAGTTATTCCACTTTCTAATCATGATATCTTTGTTTAACCTGTTTGGGCATATGGCAAGTTCTTCAAGATTCTAATCAACCAGGATGAATCAGTATGTAAGAAACTTGATTTGGAACCATTGATCAGTGAAGAATGACCATGAAGTTGAATAAATCTCATAGGTGTTAAGTTGAAGAAGTTATTCGACTTTCTAATCATGATATCTCTATTTAGCCTGCTTAGGCATATGGCAAGTTCTTCAAGATTCCGGGACTCAACCGTCTCACCCCAACCATAGGTCCCTCTCCGACTTTGTTGTAATGCGATCCTAGTCCCTCACTGGACTCGATCGTCTTTAACCCAACCCTAGGTCAATCTCCGACTTAGTTGTACTGTGATCCTCGTCCCTTACTGGACTTGATCTCATTCAGACTCATTTGAGTATGCCAACCCTTGTCCCTCTCTGGACGGTCGCATACCGAACCTGGTCCTCAATTGCTCGGCCATCTCGGCAAGAGCCATTCTGTAGGGACTTTTGGATCATGGGGCCGTCCCTGGTCCAGTTCTATTATGAATGGGTCCGACCTATCAGGGGGAATGCCCTGTAGTGACCTAAACACATCATGGAACTCTCAGACCAGCGGTATTCCCTACGGGTCACCACCCCCTACGACCTCCTTAGTGGCGATTGTGGCCAGATAAGATTCACAACCCTTCCTCAGCATCCTCTCAACATGGATTGCTGACACCACCAAGCATCCAGAGATCGGACGTATACCTTGGAACCTGATCGGAGATCCACACCCACTCTCAAACAGCACGCGCTCCCGGTGACAGTCAAGAGTGGCCCGATTCTTTCCAAGCCTGTCCATACCTAATATAAACTCGTGATTCTTTAGGTGGACTACCACAAGATCCACAGGCACTACCCTGTATTGGATCACCACTGGGATGTCCTGAATCACCCCTAGTGAACTCATAACCTGCACACCGGCCGCGTTCACTGCCCCATGACAATGCCCCGTTCCCAACTGGAACTACCACAAGATCCACAGGCATGACCCTGTCTTGGATCACTACTGGAATGTCCTGAATCACCCCTAGTGAACTCATAACTTGCCCACCGGCCGCGTTCACTACCCCAGGACAATTCCCTATTCCCAACTGGAACAACCCCTTTCCGAGAATCCCTGGACTCACAAAACTATGTGTAGCTCCAGTATTGAAAAGTATGTGTGTTTCCACACCACCGATCATTAAGTACATAGATGAGTAGGATTTCGGTTTGATCACACATTTGGAAAACGTCCCATACCATTCTCCAAAGCATCACACTTTTGTAAACAATCCCTACAATTCACAAAAGTGTTTATAGTATACCACAAACCTCATCATACTAAGGTACTTATTATCGTCTTTCCAATTCCTCTTGGAATTGACCAGTTCCATTCACTTAATCTTAAGGAATCCTACCTTGGCTTACACAAAGTCCAAGCTGACCCATCTGATCACAAGCTCACTCATGTACTAGCCATGTAGCGTCTCCCTTAGACCAACATGAACACCGCATATGCTCACTTGTTTTGAACGGCCACCAAGGAATAACACTAACCCCCAAGAGAGTGCTGCACGTTTCTTTCAACCTAAGTCACTCTCTGGTCCATGTTACTTCCCTTGTCTAGGTCGCCGATACAAAGATCTTGCATAGTGTCCATCCCTCCAACCTTTCTATTACTTATAAATAACTAGATCGGCCAACCTTCTGCTTTAGGATCTTGCCCTTGGAGAGTACATCTTGGCTAAGCCGGTTCACCTTGCAACTTCCCTGTTCACAAGCATGATACGCTAACTTACCTGAACTCTCACTTGGCTCACCCCAGTAAGGAACCATGGTCATCTTAGCTTTCAGAAATAATTTCGGTTAGAGATAAATAACTTTGAGCAGCGAGTTGAGCTGAAGTTACAAACCAATCAGCTCCTCCACTCATCTGTCTCCAAAGGATCCACACTACCTGTGAAATGCTTAGTTCCCATCCGAGCTATGTGCTCCAGCACACTCAGTTAGTCCACTTTCCGAGCTGCCCTAGCTTGTGGATCGATCTCAACCACCTCAGCTACTGGCAGAGCTCGACCACTGGTTGCCGGAGCAGCTGTCTGATCCACCGGTTAGTCCTTACATTGCTTGCAACAATGTTTGGATCAGGCCGGTTCCCAATGTGAGAGGATTCAGCTTTCCTCTCTAGTTCTTATTTCAGCTGCAGCTCATCTCACAGCACCCGAACCTCAGTAGGATCGAGTTGACTTAAAGGAAATCCAGATTCATTGTTAACCTTTCCCAGATGAGTCGGCAACAAAACTGGTGGATTAACCCCATCAGCATTCACTTGTCCGGATGTGTGGGTGAACAACCACAACCCAACTATCCTAGAATCAACCTGGCTCTGATACCAATTTGTAAGACCCGAACCCGGCCTCTCGGGCCGCGGTCGATGCCTCACGTCGCTCGGTCCACACACTGACCGAACCTCTCAATTTTCAACCATTCTTTTATAGTTTGCCCTTAAGGAGAGGGTTTACTTAGATCTTAGCTAAAGACTACCTTAGTCATTTCCTAACTTAGATCATTACTAACAATACGCAGCGGAATAATCTAATCTAACCCAATCGAGTACTTATCCGGTCTGATCGTCTAAGACATGGTCAGTTCACTTGACCACCATTTCACTCTATAGACCGATCCTTGACACGGTTCAAGTCACACTAATCAGATGTTCCATTCACCTAACCATTCTACCAGCATCTTAGCAAGTTACTAATTTATCCAAGTATTTGCTAGATCATACCTTTGCCACATCCACAGAGCTTGTTAGCGCATCGGACCAAGCTGCCTTAGCTGTTTAGCTACCGCATCCAGCTAGCTGAGCTGCAAGGTAGCTTTTCCCAGCTCCCTGTCTACTCGTACAGCTCTCTTATACCTGCATAAACCCTTCCCCTTGGTACTTAGTCATTCAGCCAACCATCCCCACAGACCAAGTACCTTTGGGAAGTCTTCAGCTACAAAAACGACCTCAAGCAAACATGCTCCAAAAATTAATTAAAATCCATGATAATTCATGATAATCACCACTAAGAGATTACCAAAAGGGTTTCCCCAAATTAGGCCTATATCATATAGATCTCGGCCATGATCGGTCCGGCCAAGGGCAAGGACTATTGTTCCTGAACCGGCCAAGGCCTTGGTTTAGTGCCTCCATGTATTAGGAGTATGCTCCTCTGGATTCAAGTCCTCTCATGGACTAATAATTCCCATCATATCCTAAGTCAAACAACCAACCACCCCACATGACTCAGAACTGATGAGTCTTCACACTTACCTAACCGGACATTGAACCATGTCCCAGTGGAACCGATTAATTCTGCTCTTACCACCGGTGCATCCTTTGATCAATCAGATCAGACACCTTGATCCATCATCTATGGATCAGGTCGTCTATACTTGCCCATGATCAGATCAGACACGGCCTTCCTTGTATAAACACACCGGCTCCATACTTGTGGTTCATGCCCATAAGTACTAGCCTTGCTCATCTCCTTTGCTTTATGTTGGTTCCAAACGTATTGAACCTTTCACTCCCCATGGTTCCCCTTATACTAGTACTCCCATGTGACTACTCAATGGGCTGGATCAATGGTTCACACCATGATCAAACCCAACACAATCCATGATCCATCATGGATCACTATCCAATGAATATCATCTAACTATCATCCCACATGGATGAGTTAGATGAGAAATGATCCACCCCTTCTCTCAGGGTCCTGGATCCTTAGTTTACATAACAATATATGGTCTTCAATGGGCGTGCCATACCTGTCCTTAACCACACCACAAGAGACAGCAATATGACTACAAAGTTTTGTAAACATGTTACCTTATCATGATGATTGTAGATCTTGTGCTATCCCTTATCATGAACGGCCATACTACTCTTTGATACCAAATCTATCAATCCTTATCATATATTTAAAGTAATGATAACATCCATTCAAGGGTCGCTCCAAAGTTCCCATCCACGGAACTCCCATGAAACCAGTTTCTGCACTGCATCCGCCTTCAAGGTTGTCTTGGCCTTTGAGTGTGGAGTCCGGCCTTCTCCCTTCTCTCCTTACCATTTGCGTGTGTTCCCAGGACACAGAAGAAGCCTAGGACGTGTTTATCCATGATCAAATACCACCCAAGGGTCGTGCATCACTTCCCCCTTTGTTGCCCAGGAAACTGCCTTTCTACACACATCTGCCTTCAAGGCTGTCTCAGCCATTGGAATTGAATTCCAGTCTTCTATCTTCTCTCCTGGCTATTTGCGTGTGTTTTATGGATTAATAAGGAAGCCCTGGCGTGCCTGCAAACCCACAGCCTTCACTGAACAATCATCCTTACTGGATTCACCCAAACAAGCAATATCAGCCATGTTAAGGGCTGATCTCTCTTTTCCTTTCTCCTCTTGTCTCTCTGGAGTTTTCTCTGTGTCTCCTATGAATAATGATGGTAATTTTCTTGCCCAGGGTCCCATATATATAGAAGAAGGCATGGGTAACTGCCCTGGCCGAATGGGTGCCATTTTGTAGGCTAAGGGGCACCTCTTGCTCCCTTTGCACCCCATCGACCATAACTGCATCTCCTTGCACCCTTTCGCCTATAACTGTCCACCAGCAGTTCCTGTAGGAGTCTGGACCCTTTGCAAACGTACTGGAACGAGCCTAGGGACTGTCCAAGCCATTGTCTCAACGGCCTGACCACAAGACCCAACCGGCTGACCCAACCGTGACCCGGCCTAGCTCAACTACCCAAGACCCTAACACTACTCCCAAATGAGATGAGCTGACTGCTAGCTGCCTAATCTGGGTGAGCTAGTCCACCAGCTACAGTGAGATGACCTAACCTGAGTGAGCTACCTCCAAGCTTCACTCCGCTGGTTGAGCTTCATCCGGATCTTATCCAGCTACCAGATTACTTGTCCAGCTCCCTTCAGCTTTCCTCTTCCTTGTTTTGGTTAAGTCTCAGCTTCCTGAATCCCTTGACCTTACTTCAAGGCCATGACCCATTTGTGTTTAGGTCACCTGACCTGATTAGTGAGTCTCCTATCCCCATGGACGATCCTAACGATCATCTCCCGGATCGGGGACTCGACAGAATCAGTATGTAAGAAACTTTATTTGGAACCATTGATCAGTGGAGAATGACCATGAAGTTGAATAAATCTCATAGGTGTTATGTTGAAGAAGTTTATTCCACTTTCTAATCATGATATCTCTGTTTAGCCTGTTTGGGCATATGGCAAGTTCTTCAAGATACTAACCAAACAAGGATGAATCAGTATGTAAGAGATTTATTTGGAACCATTTATCAGTGGAGAATGACCATGAAGTTGAATACATCTCATAGGTGTTATGTTAAAGAAGTTATTCCACTTTCTAATCAGTATATCCCTGTTTAGCCATTTTGGGCATATGGCAAGTTCTTCAAGATTCTAATCAAACCAGGCTAGAATGACCATAAAGTTGAATAAATCTCATAGGACTTATGTTGAAGAAGTTATTTCACTTTCTAATTAGGATATCCTTGTTTACCCTGTTTGGGGATATGGCAAGTTCTTCAAGATTCTAATCAAACCAGGATGAATTGATATGTAAGAAGCTTGATTTGGAACCATTGATCAGTGGAGAATGACCATGGAGTTGAATAAATCTCATAGGTGTTATGTTGAAGAAGTTATTCCACTTTCTAATCAGGATATCCCTGTTTAGCCATTTTGGGCATATGGCAAGTGTTGAGATGAAGAGAATAAGATGATGAGGCTGTGATATGTTGACAAAGAGAAGGATTGAATCTACTTGGTATGGAAGGGACAAAGAGACTAGTTGGATAAGAAATGAAGAGAGAGGTGCATCCGTACAACCTAAACCTAACCTTACTTGTAAGGCAAGCAAGGGAGCTTGCTTGCAAGTTTGAATCCGACCCAAAGTGTCCAGAAGCAATCAGAATAAATTAAACATATGTGAGCAACTTGCTGGAGCCGTCGGAGAAGGGAACAAACCAAGATTACGTGTTTGTCTTAGGAGAGAAGGGGTTGGCCGAGATGTCACTTTCACCCAGATGCAAGAGCTCTTTGTCTCTACTTGCACAGATTAGTTTATTCTTTAATGTAGTCAACCTGTTTCCCTATATATGAGATCTAATCAGAACCCAAATCAATTAAGGCAAATATGTTCCTCACTTAGTTCTCTTCCTTCTCTCTCTTAGTTTGAAATTTTTCTCCCTCTCTCTACTCTCTCTCTCACGATTTATACTCTGTTCTTACTCTAGTTCATCATAGTTCCTGATTCTCTACTCAAATCCATCACTAAATATTCACAAATTTACATGGTATCAGAGCCATAAGCTCTTGAAACCTACTTCTCTACTTCCGCAAACCTTACTCTGTTCTTGTTAATCTGTTCTTCAAGATTCACTCCCATACTCTGTTTCATACTCTGTTCTTGGCGAGTGAAAGATGGAGGGTAACAAAGCTATCAACATACCAGTGACCCTAAAGGGGATAAACTATCTTCTATGGGCTAGGCTGGTGAAAACTGCCCTTGGTGGAAGAGGTTTATGGAGCCGTGTCTCAACTGAAGTAGCTCCAAAACAAACCATCCAAGGAGAAGATAGAAAAGAGATGGTGGTAGCTGATGAAGGCAAATGGAGTCATGAGGACCTCATGGTGCTTTCTCTCATCCAAAGCTCTTTGGATCCTGCCATATTGGAGTCTTATTCATACTGTGAGACTACCAAAGAACTATGGGAAACTCTCTACAAGGTATATGGAAATGTTTCCAACCTTACTAGAGTCTTTGAAGTGAAAAGAGCCATCAATGCACTCAGTCAAGGAGACATGGAGTTCCAGTCTCACTTTGGCAAGTTTAGGTCTCTATGGGCAGAGCTGGAGTTGCTAAGACCTCATATTGTTGATCCCTCAACACTAAGTGCTAGGCGTGAAGAAGACAAGGTGTTTGGGTTGCTGCTTACTCTCAACTCATCCTATAATGGTCTCATCAAGCACATACTGAAGGCTGATAAACTTCCCTCACTTGATGAAGTGTGTGCTCAAATCCAGAAGGAGGAAGGATCAGTGGGTCTATTTGGTGGCAAAGGAGAGCCGGTTGTGGTGAATCAAGCTGAAGCAGCAGTAGCTAACAAAGGGGTATACAAGCAAGAAGACAAAAGAGTTCTGGTCTGTAACCATTGCAAGAAGAAAGAGCATATGAAAGACAAGTGCTGGATATTACACCCACACTTGAAGCCAAACAAGTACAGAGAGCGTGGCTCTCAATTCATGGATGCAAGAGCCAACCTCACACATGTTGTCGCTGAACCAGCCACTCCAAGCTTCAACAATGGTGTAGGAATTGCAATGGCCTCTACAACAGTGTACTCCACCCCCATGACAAGCCAGGATGTGGTCCTCAAGAAGTCTGACTTAGAGGCTCTCATCAAACTCTTTAAAGAGAACTCTGGTATATCTAAAACTCCTGGTGTCTCTCTTAATGCTTCCCACACCACTAATAGCTCAATGGACATGTTAAAACCTGCTAGGCCATTAGTTATAGACTCTGGTGCATCACACCATATGATTAGTGATTCTAAATTGATTAGAAATGTGAAACCTGCTCTAGGGAATGTGATGATAGCAAATGGTGATAAAATTCCAATAAAAGGAATAGGAGAATTAAAATTGTTTGACAAAGTGTCTAGTGCTTTCTACATTCCAACCTTTGCATCAAACTTAGTTTCTGTGAAAAAGGTCACTAATGATCTAAATTTTCATGTTACTTTCACTCCTAATGAAGTTTACTTTCAGGATATTGAATATAGTAGGTTGCTTGGCAAGGGTGTAACCAAAGGGGACTTGTACCTGCTTGAGGACACACGACCAGCATCTAATCAATCTTGTGCTTTTAATTTTGTTTCTGAATTCCCTAAAGATGTAATATGGCATGCTAGACTAGGACATCCTCATTCTCGTGCCTTGAACATCATGTTGCCTAGTGTCTCTTTTAAAAGTGATTGTGAAGCTTGTATCTTAGGAAAACATTGTAAGAGTGTGTTTCCTAAATCAATGACTATCTATGACAATTGCTTTCATTTAATCCATTCTGATGTGTGGACTGCTCCATGTGCATCTAGAGAACAACATAGATATTTTGTGACATTCATTGATGAAAAATCTAAATATACATGGATCACTTTGTTGCAATCAAAGGATAGGGTGCTAGAAGCTTTTAAAACTTTCAGAATTATATCACTAACCATTTCAATGTTAAGATCAAGATTCTTAGATCAGATAATGGGGGTGAATACACTAGCACATCCTTCAAGCAACACTTAGCCACAAATGGGATCATTCACCAAACCAGCTTCCCTTACACACCACAACAAAATGGTGTGGCAGAAAGGAAGAATAGACACTTAATAGAGGTGGCCAGAAGCATGATGTTTCATGCTAATGTACCTAAGAGGTTTTGGGGGGGATGATGTTGTCACAACCTCTTACCTAATCAACCGCACACCCACAAGAGTGCTCCTTGATGCTACTCCATATGAGGTACTGAATAAAACTAAACCAAATATAGATCATTTGCGTGTGTTTGGGTGTGTGTGCTTTGTTTTGGTGCCAGGTGAGCTAAGAACAAACTAGAGGCAAGGAGTACAAAAGCAATATTCATTGGGTACTAACACATCAAAAAGGGTACAAGTGCTATGTTCTAGAAACAAGGAGAGTTGTAGTATCCAGGGATGTTAAGTTTATGGAGTCCAAAGGCTACTATGATGAGAAGAGTTGGGAAGAACTCAAGGATCTCTCTCAATCTGCCTCAGACAGAGCTAACAACCTGAGAGTTATTATGGAAAGGCTTGGTATCATCTTACCAAAGGAACCAGAACATGTCAGGGAGGTCCCAACTCAAGCTGTAGAAGAGACAGTAGAATATGTTGGAGTCACTCATTCTGATCATGAGGGGGGCAGTGGAATTGAGCAGCATGTGCAAGCTCAACATGAAGGAGCATCAAATCTTCATGATCACGACCAAAATGAGACTTCATCTGATGAGTCACAAGTGGAAGAGACACAAGTGGAAGAGACACAAGTGGAAGAACAAGGAAATGGGGTTGAACCTGAGCAAATACAACCTGTGAGAAGGAGTACAAGAATCAGGAAACCAGCCTCAAACTGGATCAATACCAGGGTTTACTTCAATGCTGAAGCTGTGGCCCATCCCATCAGTGCTGTCTGCTCACTTGCTCAATATCCCAAGGAGCATCAGGTCTTCATCAGTGAGTTGGATCAAGAATACATTCCAAAAACCTATGAAGAAGCCATGCAACATGAGGAATGGAGTGCTTCTGTTGGAGATGAGATAGGCGCCATGATTAAAAATGATACATGGTTTGAAACTGAGCTTCCCAAAGGCAAGAAAGCAGTAACAAGTCGCCTCCTCTATACCATCAAGTATCAAGCTAATGGGAAGATAAAAAGGAGACAGACAAGACTGGTGGCAAGGGGATATACTCAAGTGTATGGTGAAGATTATCTTGACACATTTGCTACAGTGGCTAAGCTTCATACAATAAGGATTCTTCTATCCCTTGCTTTCAACCTAGAGTGGGACTTATGGCATATGGATGTGAAGAATGTTTTTCTTAAAGGAGAATTGGAAGATGAAGTCTACATGAGACCACCTCCTGGTCTTGAGAGCATGGTTAAACCAGGGAATGTTCTCAGATTAAAGAAGGCAATCTATGGCTTGAAACAGTCTCCAAGGACCTTGTACCATAAGTTGAGCACCACTCTCAATGGAAGAGGGTTTATGAAATCTGAAGCTGATCACACTCTCTTCACACTGACCAGCCAGCAAGGTATTATAGTCGTCCTGGTCTATGTAGATGATATTATCATCACTGGTAGCAACAAGGAAGGTATTCTCTCAACTAAAACTTTCTTTAAGAATGCCTTTGACATTAAAGATTTGGGAGAGTTGAAGTACTTCCTAGGGATTGAAATATGTCGCTCTAAAGAGAGGCTTTTCTTATCCCAAAGGAAGTACACACTTGACATTTTAAATGAGGCAGGAAACCTTGGAAGTAGACAGGCCAAGACACCATTGGAGGAAGGTTACAAGGTGCAGCGAGTGGGGGAGTATGAAACTACTCCATTTCAAGATGTCAAGAGGTATAGAAGGATGGTTGGCAAGCTTATCTATCTGACCATTACTCGACCAGACTTGTGCTTTGCTGTGAATCAAGTTAGTCAACACATGCAAGCTCCTAAGTTTAATCATTGGAATATGGTGGAAAGGATACTGAGATACTTAAGAGAGGCGCCTGGACAAGGGGTTTGGATGGCTTGTAACAGGAGCACTGAAGTTGTAGGATATTGTGATGCTGATTGGGCTGGAGACAGAGTTGATAGGAGATCAACCACTGGTTATTATACTTTCATTGGAGGGAACCTAGTCACATGGAAGAGCAAGAAGCAGAAGGTAGTCTCCTGCTCAAGTGCTGAGGCAAAATATAGGTCCATAAGGAAAATGACCAGTGAACTCATATGGATCAAGGGGATTCTAAGGGATTTGGGCATTGAGATCAATTCACCAATGACCATGCATTGTGATAACAATGCAACAATACACATTGCATCCAACTCAGTCTTTCATGAAAGGACAAAGCACATAGAGGTAGACTGCCACAAGGTGAGACAAGCAGTGGAGCAGCAGGTAATACTTCCATGCTACACTAGGAGTGAAGATAAATTGGCTGACATCTTCACCAAGGCAGCTAGCAACAAGGTTTGTGAGTTCATTCACCCTAAGCTTGGACTCATAAACATCACAAGTCACTGATCCTCTTGCCATGGAGTATTCTACTCTTTTCCATTTTCTTGGTTTTTATCCCAAGTGGTTTTTCCAAGTAAAGGTTTTAATGAAAGAATGCGTCATGGTTTCCAAGCTTGACCAGTCCCTATGGTCAAGCTTGAGGGGGAGTGTTGACATGAAGAGAATAGGATGATGAGGCTGTGATATGTTGACAAAGAGAAGGTTTGGAGCTACTTGGTATAGAAGGGACAAAGAGACTAGTCGGATAAGAAATGAAGAGAGAGGTGCATCCGTACAACCTAAACCTAACCTTACTTGTAAGGCAAGCAAGGGAGCTTGCTTGCAAGTTTGAATCCGACCCAAAGTGTCCAGAAGCAATCAGAATAAATTAAACATATGTAAGCAACTTGCTGGAGCCGTTGGAGAAGGGAACAAACCAAGATCACATGTTTGTCTTAGGAGAGAAGGGGTTGGCCGAGATGTCACTTTCACCCAGATGCAAGAGCTCTTTGTCTCTACTTGCACAGATTAGTTTATTCTTTAATGTAGTCAACCTGTTTCCCTATATATGAGATGTAATCAGAACCCAAATCAATTAAGGCAAATATGTTCCTCACTTAGTTCTCTTCCTTCTCTCTCTTAGTTCGAAATTTTTCTCCCTCTCTCTACTCTCTCTCTCACGATTTATACTCTGTTCTTACTCTAGTTCATCATAGTTCCTGATTCTCTACTCAAATACATCACTAAATATTCACAAATTTACATGGTATCAGAGCCATTTATCAGTGGAGAATGACCATGAAGTTGAATACATCTCATAGGTGTTATGTTAAAGAAGTTATTCCACTTTCTAATCAGTATATCCCTGTTTAGCCATTTTGGGCATATGGCAAGTTCTTCAAGATTCTAATCAAACCAGGCTAGAATGACCATAAAGTTGAATAAATCTCATAGGAGTTATGTTGAAAAAGTTATTTCACTTTCTAATTAGGATATCCTTGTTTACCCTGTTTGGGGATATGGCAAGTTCTTCAAGATTCTAATCAAACCAGGATGAATTGATATGTAAGAAGCTTGATTTGGAACCATTGATCAGTGGAGAATGACCATGGAGTTGAATAAATATAATAGGTGTTATGTTGAAGAAGTTATTCCACTTTCTAATCAGGATATCCCTGTTTAGCCATTTTGGGCATATGGCAAGTGTTGAGATGAAGAGAATAAGATGATGAGGCTGTGATATGTTGACAAAGAGAAGGATTGAATCTACTTGGTATGGAAGGGACAAAGAGACTAGTTGGATAAGAAATGAAGAGAGAGGTGCATCCGTACAACCTAAACCTAACCTTACTTGTAAGGCAAGCAAGGGAGCTTGCTTGCAAGTTTGAATCCGACCCAAAGTGTCCAGAAGCAATCAGAATAAATTAAACATATGTGAGCAACTTGCTGGAGCCGTCGGAGAAGGGAACAAACCAAGATTACGTGTTTGTCTTAGGAGAGAAGGGGTTGGCCGAGATGTCACTTTCACCCAGCTGCAAGAGCTCTTTGTCTCTACTTGCACAGATTAGTTTATTCTTTTATGTAGTCAACCTGTTTCCCTATATATGGGATGTAATCAGAACCCAAATCAATTAAGGAAAATATGTTCCTCACTTATTTCTCTTCCTACTCTCTCTTAGTTCGAAATACTTCTCCCTCTATCTATTCTCTCTCTCACGATTTATACTCTGTTCTTACCCTTGTTCATCATAGTTCCTGATTCTCTACTCAAATCCATCACTAAATATTCACAAATTTACAGCAAGTTCTTCAAGATTTAATCAAACCAGGATGAATCAATATGTAAGAAACTTGATTTGGAATCATTATTAAGTGTAGAATTACCATGAAGTTGAATAAATCTCATATGAGCTATGTTGAAGAAGTTATTCCACTTTCTAATCAAGATATCCTTGTTTGGCATGTTTGGGCATATGGAAACTTCTTTAGATTCTAATCAAACAAGGATGAATCAATATGTAAGAAGTTTTATTTGGAACCATTTAACAGTGGAGAAGAACCATGAAGTTGAATAAATCTCATAGGTGATGTTGAAAAAGTGATTCCACTTTCTAATCAGGATATCCATGTTGAGCCTAATTGGGAATATGGCAAGTTATTCAAGATTCTAATCAAAGCAGGATGAATCAATATGTAAGAATCTTGATTTGGAATCATTAATAAGTGGATAATGACCATGAACTTGAATAAATATCATAGGAGTTATGTTGAAGAAGGTATTCCACTTTCAAATAAGGATATCCATGTTTAGCCTGTTTGGGCATATGGCAAGTTCTTTAAGATTCTAATCAAACCAGGATGAATCAATATGTAAATAATTGATTTGGAACCATTAATCAGGGGATAACGACCGTGAAGTTGAACAAATCTCATAGGATTTATGTTGAAGAAGTTATTCCACTTTCTAATTAGGATATCCCTGTTTAGCATGTTTGGGCATATGGCAAGTTTTTCAAAATTCTAATCTAACCAGGATGAATCAATATATAAGAAGCTTTATTTGGAAGCATTGATCAGTGGAGAATGACTATGAAGTTGAATAAATGTCATAGGTGTTATGTTGAATAAGTGATTCCACTTTCTAATCATGGTATCCCTGTTTAGCCTGTTTTGGCATATGTCAAGTTCTTCAAGATTCTAATCAAACCAGGATGAATCAATATGTAAAAATATTGATTTGGAACCATTAATCATTGGAGAATGACCCTGAAGTTGAATAAATCTCATATTAGTTATGTTGAAGAAGTTATTCCCTTTTCTAATCAGGATATCCTAGTTTAGCATGTTTGGGCATATGGCAAGTTCTTCAAGATTGTAATACAATCCCGGATGAATCAATATGTAACAATCTTGATTTGGAATCATTAATCAGTGGAGAATGACCATGAAATTGAATAAATCTCATAGGAGTTATGTTGAAGAAGTTATCCACTTTCTAATAAAGATATCCATGTTTAGCCTGTTTGGGCATATGGCAAGTGCTTCAAGATTTTAATCAAACCAGGATGAATCAATTTATAAAAAGCTTGATTTGGAAAAATTAATCAGTGTAGAATGACCATGAAGGTTAATAAATCTCATAGGAGTTATGTTGAAGAAGTTATTCCACTTTCTAATCAGGGTATCCCTGTTTAGCCTATTTTAGCATATGTCAAGTTCTTCAAGATTCTAATCAAACCAAGATGAATCAATACGTAAAAATCTTGATTTGGACCATTAACAAGTGGATAATGATCCTGAAGTTGAATAAATCTCATACGAGTTATGTTGAAGAAGTTATTCCCCTTTCTAATCAAGATATCCATGTTTAGCCTGCTTGGGGATATGGCAAGTTCTTCAAGATTCTAACCAAACAAGGATGAATCAATAGGTAAAATGCTTGATTTGGAACCATTAATCATTGGATAATGATCATGAAGTTGAATAAATCTCATAGAATTTATGTTAAAGAAGTTATTCCACTTTATAATTAGGATATCCATGTTTAGCTTGTTTGGGCATATGGCAAGTTCTTCAAGATTCTAATCAAACCAGGATGAATCAATAAGTAAGAATCTTAATTTGGAACCATTTATCAGTGTAGAATGACCATGAAGTTGAATAAATCTCATAGGTGTTATGTTGAAGAAGTTATTTCACTTTCTAATTAGGATATCCTTGTTTAGCCTGTTTTGGCATATGGCAAGTTCTTCAAGATTTTAATCAAACCAGGATGAATCAATATGTAAGAAGCTTAATGTGGACCCATTAATCAGTGTAGAATGACCATGAAGTTGAATAAATCTCATAGGAGGTATGTTGAAGAAGTTATTCCACTTTATAATCAACATATCCCTGTTTAGCCTGTTTGGGCATATGGCAAGTTCTTCAAAATTCTAATCAAACCAGGATGAATCAATATGTAAGAATATTGATTTGTAACCATTGATCAGTGGAGAATGACCATGAAGTTTAATAAATCTCATAGGTGTTATGTTGAAGAAGTTATTCCACTTTCTAATCAGGATAACCCTGTTTAGCCTGTTTTGGCATATGGCAAGTTCTTCAAGATTCTAACCAAACAAGGATGAATCAATAGGTAAAATGCTTGATTTGGAACCATTAATCAGTTTAGAATGAACGTGAAGTTGAAAAAATCTCATAAGAGTTATGATGAAGAAGTTATTCCACTTTGTAATCAGGATATCCATGTTTAGCATGTTTGGCCATATGGCAAGTTCTTAAAGATACTAATCAAACCAGGATGAATCAATATGTAAGAAGGTTGATTTGGAACCATTTATTTGTTTATAATTACCATGAAGTTGAATAAATCTCATAGTAGTTATGTTGAAGAAGTTATTCCACTTTCTAATCAGGATATCCCTGTTTAGCAATTTTGGGCATATGGCAAGTTTTTCAAGATTCTAATCAAACCAGAATGAATCAATATGTAAGAAGCTTGATTTGAAATCATTATTAAGTGTAGAAAGACCATGAAGTTGAATAAATATCATATGAGTTATGTTGAAGAAGTTATTCCACATTCTAATCAGGATATCCATGTTTGGCCTGTTTGGGCATATGGCAAGTTCTTTTTGATTCTAATCAAACCAGGATGAATCAATATGTAAGAAGTTTTATTTGGAAACATTTAACTGTGGAGAATGACCATGAAGTTGAATAAATCTCATAGGAGATGTTGAAGAAGTGATTCCACTTTCTAGTCAGGATATCCATGTTTAGCCTAATTGGGAATATATGGCAAGTTTTCCAAGATTTTGATCAAAGCAGAATGAATCAATATGTAAGAATATTGATTTGGAATCATTAATCTGTGGATAATGACCATGAAGTTGAACAAATCTCATAGGAGTTACTGTGAAGAAGGTATTCTACTTTCTAATAAGGATATCCATGTTTAGCCTGTTTGGGCATATGGCAAGTTTTTCAAAATTCTAATCTAACCAGGATGAATCAATATGTAAGAAGCTTTATTTGGAAGCATTGATAAGTGGAGAATGACCATGAAGTTTAATAAATCTCATAGGTGTTATGTTGAATAAGTGATTCCACTTTCTAATCATGGTATCCCTGTTTAGCCTGTTTTAGCATATGTCAAGTTCTTCAAGATTCTAATCAAACCAGGATAAATCAATATGTCAAAATCTTGATTTGGAACCATTAAGTATTGGAGAATGACCCTGAAGTTGAATAAATCTCATAGGAGTTATGTTGGAGAAGTTATTCCCCTTTTTAATCAAGATATCCATGTTTAGCCTGTTTGGGCATATGGCAAGTTCTTCAAGATTCTAATCAAACCAAGATGAATCAATATGTAAGTAACTTGATTTGGAACCATTAATCAGTGGATAATGACCGTGAAGTTGAATAAATCTCATAGGAGTTATGTTGAATAAGTTATTCCCCTTTCTAATCAGGATATCCCAGTTTAGCATGTTTGGGCATATGGCAAGTTCTTCAAGATTGTAAACAAACCTGGATGAATCAATATGTAAGAAGTTTTATTTGGAACCATTTAACAGTGGAGAATGACCATGAAGTTGAATAAATCTCATAGGAGATGTTGAAGAAGTGATTCAACTTTTTGATCAGGATATCCATGTTTAGCCTAATTGGGCATATGGCAAGTTATTCAAGATTCTAATCAAAACAGGATGAATCAACATGTAAGAATCTTGATTTGGAATCATTAATCAGTGGATAATAACCATGAAGTTGAACAAATCTCATAGGAGTTATGTTGAAGAAGGTATTCTACTTTCTAATAAGGATATCCATGTTTAGCCTGTTTGGGCATATGACAAGTTCTTCAAGATTCTAATCAAACCAGGATGAATCAATATGTAAGTAACTTGATTTGTAACCATTAATCAGGGGATAATGACCGTGAAGTTGAATAAATCTCATAAGAGTTATGTTGAAGAAGTTATTCCACTTTCTAATTAGGATATCCATGTTTAGCCTGTTTGGGCATATGGCAAATTTTTCAATATTCTAATCTTAACCAGGATGAATCAATATGTAAGAAGCTTTATTTGGAAGCAATGATCAGTGTAGAATGACCATGAAGTTGAATAAATATAATAGGTGTTATGTTGAATAAGTGATTCCACTTTTTAATCATGGTATCCCTGTTTAGCCTGTTTTGCCATATGTCAAGTTCTTCAAAATTCTAATTAAACCAGGATGAATCAATATGTAAAAATCTTGATTTAGAACCATTAATCATTTTAGAATGGCACTGAAGTTGAATAAATCTCACAAGGAGTTATGTTGAAGAAGTTATTCCCCTTTCTAATCAGAATATCCCAGTTTAGCATGTTTGGGCATATGGCAATTTCTTCAAGATTGTAATACAAACTCAGATGAATCAATATGTAAGAATCTTGATTTGGAATCATTAATCAGTGAAGAATGACCATAAAATTGAATAAATATTATAGGATTTATGTTGAAGAAGTTATTCCACTTTCCAATAAAGATATCCATGTTTAGCTTGTTTGGGCATATGGCAAGTTCTTCATGATTTTAATCAAACCAGGATGAATCAATTTGTAAGAACCTTGATTTGGAAACATTAGTCAGTGGAGAATGACTATTAAGTTGAATAAATCTCATAGGAGTTATGTGGAAGAAGTTATTCCACTTTCTAATCAGGGTATCCTTGTTTAGCATGTTTTGGCATATGGCAAATTCTTCAAGATTCTAACTAAACCATGATGAATCAATATGTAAAAACTTTATTTGGACCACTAATCAGTGGAGAATGACCCTGAAGTTGAATAAATCTCATAGGAGTTTTGTTAAAGAAGTTATTCCCCTTTCTAATTAAGATATCCATGTTTAGCCTGTTTGGGGATATGGCAAGTTCTTCAAGATTCTAACCAAACAAGGATGAATCAATAGGTAAAATGCTTGATATGGAACCATTAATCAGTGGAGAATGATCATGAAGTTGACTAAATCTCATAGGAGTTATGTTGAAGAAGTTATTCCAGTTTATAATCAGGATATCCATGTTTAGCCTGTTTGGGCATATGGCAAGTTCTTCAGGATTCTAATCAAACAAGGATGAATCAATATGTAAGAAGCTTAATTTGGAACCATTTATCTGTGTAGAATGGCCATGAAGTTTAATAAATCTTATAGGTGTTATGTTGAAGAAGTTATTCCACTTTCTAATCAGGATATCCATGTTTAGCCTGTGTTGGCATATGGCAAGTTTTTCAAGATTCTAATCAAACCAGGATGAATCAATATGTAAGAAGATTAATTTGTAACCATTAATCAGTGGAGAATGACCATGAAGTTGAATAAATATCGTAGGAGTTATGTTGAAGAAGTTATTCCACTTTATAATCAGGATATCCATGTTTAGCCTGTTTGGGCATATGGCAAGTTCTTCAAGATTCTAATCAAACCAGGATGAATCAATATGTAAGAATCTTGATTTGGAACCATTTATCAGTGTAGAATGACCATTAAGTTGAATAAATCTCATAGGTGCTATGTTGAAGAAGTTATTCCACTTTCTAATCAGGATAACCCTGTTGAGCATGTTTTGGCATATGGCAAGTTCTTAAAGATTCTAATCAAACCAGGATGAATCAATATGTAAGAAACTTGATTTGGAACAATTTATCAGTTGAGAATGACTATAAAGTTGAATAAATCTCATAGGTGTTATGCTGAAGAAGTTATTCCACTTTCTAATCATGGTATCCCTGTTTAGCCTGTTTTGGCATATGTCAAGTTCTTCAAGATTCTAATCAAACCAGGATGAATCAATATGAAAAATCTTGATTTGGAACCATTAATCATTGGAGAATGACCCTGAAGTTGAATAAATCTAATAGGAGTTATGTTGAAGAAGTTATTCCCCTTTCTAATCAGGATATCCCAATTTAGCATGTTTGGGCATATGGCAAGTTCTTAAAGAATGTAATACAAACCCGGATGAATCAATATGTAAGAATCTTGATTTGGAATTATTAATCAGTGGAGAATGACCATTAAATTGAAAAAATCTCATAGGAGTTATGGTGAAGAAGTTATTCCACTTTTTAATAAAAATATCCATGTTTAGCATGTTTGGGCATATGGAAAGTTCTTCAAGATTTTAATAAAACCAGGATGAATCGATTTGTAAGAAGCTTGATTTGGAAACATAAATCAGTGGATAATTACCATGAAGTTGAATAAAACTCATAGGAGTTATGTTGACGAAATTATTCCACTTTCTAATCAGGGTATCCATGTTTAGCATGTTTTGGCATACGGCAAGTTCTTCAAGATTCTAATCAAACTAGGATGAATCAATATGTAAAAATCTTGATTTGGACCATTAATCAGTGGAAAATGACCCGGAAGTTTAATAAATCTCATAGGAGTTATGTTGAAGAAGTTATTCCCCTTCTTAGTCAAGATATCTATGTTTAGCCTGTTTGGGCATATGGCAAGTTCTTCAAGATTCTAACCAAACAAGGATGAATCAATAGGTAAAATTAACTATTTGGAACCATTAATCAGTGGAGAATGACCATGAAGTTGAATAAATCTCATAGGAGTTGTGTTGAAGAAGTTATTCCACTTTATAATCAGGATATCCCTGTTTAGTCTGTTTGGGCATATGGCAAGTTCTTCAAGATTCTAATCGAACCAGGATGAATCAATATGTAAAAATATTAATTTGGAACCATTGATCAGTGTAGAATAACCATGAAGTTGAATAAATCTCATAGGTTTTATGTTGAAGAAGTTATTCCACTTTCTAATCAGGATATCCTTGTTTAGCCTCTTTTGGCATATGGCAAGTTCTTCAAGATTCTAATGAAACCAAGATGAATCAATATGTAAGAAGCTAATTTGGAACCATTTAACAGTTTAAAATGACCATGACGTTGAATAAATCTAATAGGAGATGTTGAAGAAGTTATTCCAGTTTCTAATCAGGATATCACTATTTAGCCTGTTTGGGCATATGGCAAGTTCTTCTAGATTCTAATCAAACCAGGATGAATCAATATGTAAGAAGTTTTATTTGGAATCAATTAACAGTGTAGAATGACCTTGAAGTTGAATAATTCTCATAAGAGATGTTGAAGAAGTGATTCCACTTTCTAATCAGAATATCCTTGTTTAGTCTTCTTGGGCATATGGCAAGTTCTTGAAGATTCTATTCGAACCAGGATGAATCAATTTGTAAGAAGCTTGATTTAGAGACATTAATCAGTGGAGAATGACCATGAAGTTGAATAAATCTCATAGGAGTTATGTTGAAGAAGTTATTTCCCTATCTAATCACGATATCCCAGTTTAGCATGTTTGGGCATATGGCAAATTCTTCAAGATTGTAATACAAACCCGGATGAATCAATATGTAAGAATATTGATTTGGAATCATTAATCAGTTGAGAATGACCATGAAATTGAATAAATCTCATAGGAGTTATGTTGAAGAAGTTATTCTACTTTCTAATAAGGATATCCATGTTTAGCCTGTTTGGGCATATGGCAAGTTCTTCAAGATTGTAATAAAACCAGGATGAATAAATATGTAAGAAGGTTGATTTGGAATCATTATTAAGTGTAGAAAGACCATGAAGTTGAACAAATGTCATATGAGTTATTTTGAATAAGTTATTCCACTTTGTAATCAGGATATCTCTGTTTGGCCTGTTTGGGCATATGGCAAGTTCTTTAAATTCTAATCAAACCAAGATGAATCAATATGTAAGAATCTTTATTTGGAATCATTATTCAGTAGATAATGACCATGAAGTTGAACATATCTCATAGGAGTTATGTTGAAGAAGGTATTCTACTTTCTAATAAGGATATCCATGTTTAGCCTGTTTGGGCATATGACAAGTTCTTCAAGATTCTAATCAAACCAGGATGAATTAATATCTAAGTAACTTGATTTGGAACCATTAATTAGAGGATAATGACCGTGAAGTTGAATAAATCTCATAGGAGTTATGTTGAAGAAGTTATTCCACTTTCTAAGTAGGATATCCCTGTTTAGCCTGTTTGGGCATTGATGTTTTGCATTATTTGCATTGTTTAGGTCACTTGTTCTAGTGCATATTAAGCCTTTAGGCTAGAGTTTAGTCATTCTAGTCTCTATTCTGCATGCATCTGCATTCATCAGGTACTGGAGCACCAATTGGAGGTATTGGGAGGCATTATGGTTCAAAAAGGGGCAAAAGGTGATCAGAACTAAGACCAAACGGGTGGAGCGGGCTGTTGCACCGACCGAGGGAGACCGCTCGGCATTTCATCCGAAACAAAGC
>MU107130.1:16423-33913 GCA_012274485.2 Sinapis alba | reverse complement strand
CCGTACTAAATGGAAGAATATAACTCAACGGACCATGGACGGTCTGGACTTGTCCCATCAGTACATGAAAAATTACCCATACGTACTGATAGGCTGATATGATCAGCCATCCGTACTGCCTGGATGGACCAAGGACTGTCCAGACTGGTCCATCATGCCATGAAAAATCGACCCATACGTACTGATAGGCTGAAATGATCAGCCATCCATAATGCGTTGAAGGACCAAGGACTGCCTAGACTGGTCCAACAGGCCATGAAAAATCGACTCATACGTACTGATAGGCTGATATGATCAGCCTTAACTGTACTGAATGGAAGGATTTAACTCAACGGACCATGTACTGTCCAGACTGGTCCTATCAGTACATGAAAATGACCCATATATACTTATAGGATGATACGATTAGCCATCCGTACTGCTTGGACGGACAAGGGACTGTCCAGACTGGTCCATTAATCCATGAAAAATCAACCCATACGTAGTGATGGGCTGATATGATCAGCCTTAACCGTACTAAATGGAAGAATATAACTCAGCGGACCATGGACGGTCTGGACTTGTCCCATCAGTACATGAAAAATCGACCCATACGTACTGATAGGCTGAAATGATCAGCCATCCGTAATGCCTTGAAGGACCAAAGTCTGCCTAGACTGGTCCTACAGTACATGAAAAATGACCCATACGTACTGATAGGCTGGTACGATCAGCCATTTGTACTGCCTGGAAGGACCAAGGACTGTCTAGACTGGTCCATCATGCCATGAAAAATCAACCCATACGTACTGATGGACTGATATGATCAGCCTTAACCGTACTGAATGGAAGGATATAACTCAACAGACTATGGACGGTCTAGACTGGTCCCATCAGTACATGAAAATTTACCCATACGTGATGATAGGCTGATCTGATCAGCCATCCGTACTGCCTGCATGGACCAAAGATTGTCCAGACTGGTCCATTACGCCATAAAAAATTGACCAATATGTACTGATAGGCCGATTAACTCAGCGGACCATGGACTGTTCGGACTGGTCCCAACAGTACATGAAAAATGACCCATACGTACTAATAGGATGGTACGATCAGCCATCCGTACTGCCTGGAAGGACCAAGAACTGTTCAGACTGGTCCATCAGGCCAAGAAAAACCAACTCATATATTGATAGGCTGAAATGATCACCCTTATCCTAACTGAATGGAAGGATTTAACTCAACGGACCATGGACTGTTCGGACTGGTCCCATCAGTACTTGAAAAATGACCCATACATACTGATAGGCTGATACAATCAGCCATTCATATTGCCTGGAAGGACCAAGGACTGTCCAGGCTGGTCCATCAAGCCATGAAAAATCGACTCATACGTACTGATAGGCGGATATGATCAGCCTTAACAGCACTGAATGGAAGGATTAAACTCAACGGATCATGTACTTTCCGGACTGGTCCCATCAGTACATGAAAAATGACCCATATATACTTATAGGCTGATACGAATAGCCATCTGTACTGCTTGGATGGACCAAGGACTAGACTGGTCCATTAATCCATGAAAAATCAACCCATATGTACTGATGGGCTGATATGATCAGCCTTAACCGTACTAAATGGAAGGATATAACTCAAAGGACCATGGACGGTCTGGACTTGTCCCATCAGTACATGAAAAATTACCCATACGTACTGATAGGCTGATATGATCAGCCATCCGTACTGCCTGGATGGACCAAGGACTGTCCAGACTGGTCCATCATGCCATGAAAAATGGACCCATACGTACTAATAGGCTGAAATGATCAGCCATCCGTACTGCCTTGAAGGACCAAGGTCTGCCTAGACTGGTCCAACAGGCCATGAAAAATCGACTCATACGTACTGATAGGCTGATATTATCAGCCTTAACAGTACTGAATGGAAGTATTTAACTCAACGGACCATGGACTGTCCTGACTGGTCCCATCAGTACATGAAAAATGACCCATATGTACTGATAGACTGATATGATCAGCCATTCGTACTAAATGGAAGGATATAACTCAACGAAACATCGAAGGTCTGGACTTGTCCCATCAGTACATGAAAAATTACCCATACGTATTGATAGGGTGATCTGATCAGCCATCCGTATTGCATGGATGGACCAAGGACTGTCCAGACTGGTCCATCAGACCATGAAAAATTGACCCATAAATACTGATAAGCTGATATAATCTGCTTTAACCGTACTGAAGTGAAGGATTTAACTCAACGGACCATGGACTGTCCGGACTGGTCCCATCAGTACATGAAAAATGACCCATGCGTGCTGATATGATGATATGATTAGCCATCCGTACTGCCTGGATGGACAAAGGACTGTCCAGACTAGTTCATAAGGCCATGAAAAATCGATCCATACGTACTGATCAGCTGATATAATTAGTCTTAACCGTACTGAGTGGAAGGATTTAACTCAACGGACCATGAACTGTCCAAACTGATCCCATCCGTACATGAAAAATGACCCATACGTACTAATAGGCTGATACGATCAGCCATCCGTACTTCCTGGATGCACCAAGGACTGTCCAGCCTGGTCCATCAGGGCATGAAAAGTTGACCCATACATACTGATAGGCTGATATGATCAGCTTTAACCATACTGAATGGAAGGATTTAACTCAGCAGACCATGGACTGTTCATACTGGTCCCAACAGTACATGAAAAATGACCCATACGTACTAATAGGCTGGTACGATCAGCCATCCGTACTGCCTGGAAGGACCAAGAACTGTCCAGACTGGTCCATCAGGCCAAGAAAAATCAACTCATATATTGATAGTCTGAAATGATCACCCTTATCCTAACTGAATGGAAGGATTTAACTCAACGAACCATGGACTGTTCGGACTGGTCCCATCAGGACTTGAAAAATGACCCATACATACTGATAGGCTGATACGATCAACCATTTGTACTGCCTGGAAGGACCAAGGACTGTCCAGGCTGGTCCATCAAGCCATGAAAAATCGACTCATACGTACTGATAGGCGGATATTATCAGCCTTAACAGCACTGAATGGAAGGATTAAACTCAACGGACCATGGACTGTCTGGACTGGTCCCATCAGTACTTGAAAAATGACCCATATGTACTGATAGGCTTATATGATCAGCCATCCGTACTGCCTTGAAGGACCAAGGTCTGCCCAGACTGGTCCAACAGGCCATGAAAAATCGACCCATATGTACTGATAGGCTTATATGATCTGTTGGACTATGGACTGGATTGAAGAATTTAATCAATTGGACCATGGACTGTCCAGACTGGTCCCATTAGTACATTTAAAATGACCCATATGTAATCATAGGCTGGTACGATCAGCCATATGTACTGCCTGGAAGGACAAAGGACTGTCCAGACTGGTCCATAATGCCATAAAAATCGACCCATACGTTCTAAAAGGCTGAAATGATAAACTTTATCCTAACTGAATGGAAGGATTTAACGCAACGGACCATGGACTGTCCGGACTGGTCCCAACAGTACATGAAAAATGACCCATACTTACTGAAAGGCTGGTACGATCAGCCATCCGTACTGCCTGGAAGGACCAAGGACTGTCCAGACTGGTCCATCAGGCCATGAAAAATCAACTAATATATTGATAGGCTGAAATGATCAGCCTTATCCTAACTGAATGGAAGGTCTTAACTCAACAAACCATGGACTGTCCGGACTGGTCCCATCAGTATTTGAAACTTGACCCATACGTACTGATAGGCTGATACAATCAGCCATTTGTACTGCCTGGAAGGACCAAGGACTGTCCAGACTGGTTCCATCAAGCCATTAAAAATCGACTCATACGTACTGATAGGCTGATATGATCAGCCTTAACAACACTAAATGGAAGGATTTAACTCACCGGACGATGGACTGTCCGGACTGGTCCCACCAGTACTCGAAAAATGACCCATACATACTGATAGNAGAAAAATCAACTCATATATTGATAGGCTGAAATGATCACCCTTATCCTAACTAAATGGAAGGATTTAACTCAACGAACCATGGACTGTTCGGACTGGTCCCATCAGTACTTGAAAAATGACCCATACATACTGATAGGCTGATACGATCAACCATTTGTACTGCCTGGAAGGACCAAGGACTGCCCAGACTGGTCCAACAGGCCATGAAAAATCGACCCAAATGTACTGATAGGCTTATATGATCAGCCTTATCCGTATTGAATGGAAGGATTTAATGCAACGGACCATGGACTGTCTAGACTGGTCCCATTAATACATTAAAAAAGACCCATACGTACTGATAGGCTGGTAAGATTAGCCATCCGTACTGCTTGGAAGGACCAAGGACTGTCCAGACTGGTCCATCAAGACATGAAAAATCGACCCATATGTACTGATAGGCTGAAATGATCAGCCTTATCCTAACTAAATGAAAGGATTTAACTCAATGGACCATGGACTGTCCGGACTGGTCCCATCAGTACATGAAAAATGACCCATACGTACTGATAGGCTGGTACGATGAGCCATCCGTACTGCCTGGATGGACAAAGGACTGTCCACCCTGGTCCATCAGGCCATGGAAAATCGACCCATACGTACTGATAAGATGATATTATCAGCCGTAACCATACTGAATGGAAGGATTTAACTCAGCGGACCAAGGACTGTCCGGACTGGTCCCAACAGTACATGAAAAATGACCCATACGTACTGATAGGCTGGTAAAAATCGACTAATACGTACTGATAGGCTGATATGATCAGCCTTCACCGTGCTGAATGGAAGGATTTAACTCAACAGGCCATGGACTGTCCGGACTGGTACCATCAGTACTTGAAAAATGACCCATACGTACTGATCGGCTGGTATGATCAGCCATCCGTACTGCCTTGAAGGACCAGGGTCTGCCCAGACTAATCCAACAGGCCATGAAAAATCAACCCATATGGACTGATAAGCTTATATTATCAGCCTTATATGTACTGAATGGAAGGATTTTATTCAACGGACCATGGACTGTCCAGACTGGACCCATTAGTACATTAAAAATAACCCATACTTAATGATAGGCTGCTACGATCAGCCATCCGTACTGCCTGGAAGGACCAAGGACTGTCCACACTGGTCCATCAGGCCATCAAAATAAACCCATACATATTGATAGGGTGAAATGATCATCCTTATCCAAACTGAATGGAAGGATTTAACTCAGCGGACCTTGGACTTTCCGGACTGGTCCCATCAGTACATGAAAAATGACCCATACGTACTGATAGGCTGATACGATCACCCATCCGTACTGCCTGGAAGGACCAAGGACTGTCCAGACTTGTTCATCATGCAATGAAAAATCGAACCATATGTACTGATAGGCTGAAATGATCAGCCTTATCCAAACTGAATGGAAGGATTTAACTAAACAGACCATGGACTGTCTGGACTGGTCCCATCAGTACATGAAAAATGACGCATAGGTACTGATAGGCTGATACGATCAGCCATTTGTACTGTTTGGAAGGACCAAGGACTGTCCAGACTGGTCCATCAGGCCATGAAAAATCGACCCATACTGAATGGAAAGATTTAACTCAGCAAACCAAGGATTGTCCGGACTGGTCCCAACAGTACATGAAAAATGACCCATACGTACTGAAAGGCTGGTACGATCAGCCATCCGTACTGCCTGGAAGGACAAGTGACTGTCCAAACTGGTCCATCAGGCCAAGAAAAATCAACTATTATATTGATAGGCTGAAATGATCAGCCTTATCCTAACTGAATGGAAGGATATAACTTAACAAACCATGGACTGTCCGGACTGGTCCCATCAGTATTTTAAAAATGACCCATACGTACTGATAGGCTGATACAATCAGCCATTTGTACTTCCTGGAAGGACCAAGGACTGTCCAGACTAATTCCAACAAGCCATTAAAAATCGACTCATACCAACTGATAGGCTGATATGATCAGCCTTAACAACACTGAATGGAAGGATTTAACTCACCGGACCATGGACTGTCCGGACTGGTTCCATCAGTACTTGAAAAATGACCCATACGTACTGATAGGCTGTTATGATCAGCCATCCATACTGCCTTGAAGGACCAAGGTCTGCCCAGACTGATCCAACAGGCAATGAAAAATCGACCCATACGTAGTGATAGGCTTATATGATCAGCCTTATATGTACTGAATGGAAGGATTTAATTCAACGGACCGTGGACTGTCCAGACTGGTCCCATTAGTACATTAAAAATGACCCATACGTACTGATAGGATGGTACGATCAGCCGTCCGTACTGCCTGGAAGGACAAAGGACTGTCTAGACTGGTCCATCAGGCCATGAAAAATCGACTCATACGTACTGATAGGCTGATATGATCAGCCTTAACTGTACTGAATGGAAGGATTTAAAACAACGGACCATGGACTGTCGGGACTGGTCCCATCAGTACTTGAAAAATGACCCTACATACTGATAGGCTGATACGATCAGCCATCCGTACTGCCTTGAAGGACCAAGTTCTGCCCAGACTTGTCCAACAGGCCATGAAAAATCGACCCATACGTACTGATCAGGCTTATATGATCAGCCTTATCCGTACTGTCCAGACTGGTCCCGTTAATACATTAAAAATGACCCATATGTACCGAGAGGCTTGTACGAACAGCCATCTGTACTGCTTGGAAGGACCAAGGACTCTCCATATTGGTCCATCCGGCCATTTAAAATAGACCCATACGTACCGATAGGCTGAAATGATCAGCCTTATCCAAACTGAATGGAAGGATTTAACTCAACGGACCACGGACTGTCTAGACTGGTCCCATTAGTACATTCAAAATGACCCATACGTATTGATAGGCTGAAATAATCAGCCTTATCCAAATTGAATGGAAGGATTTACCTCAACATACCATGGACTGTCCGGACTGGTCCGAACAGTACATGAAAAACGACCCATACATACTGATAGGCTTGTACGATCAGCCATCCGTACTGCCTGGAAGGACCAAGGACTGTCCAGACTGGTTCATCATGCAATGAAAAATCGACCCATACGTACTGATAGGCTGAAATGATCAGCCTTATCCAAACTGAATGGAAGGATTTAACTAAACAGACCATGGACTGTCCGGACTGGTCCCATCAGTACATGAAAAATGACTCATAGGTACTGATAGGCTGATACGATCAGCCATTTGTACTGTTTGGAAGGAACAAGGACTGTCCAGACTGGTCCATCAGGCCATGAAAAATCGACCCATACGTACTGATAGGATGATATGATCAGCCTTAACCATACTGAATGAAAAGATTTAACTCAGCAAACCAAGGATTGTCCGGACTGGTCCCAACAGTACATGAAAAATGACCCATACTTACTGAAAGGCTGGTACGATCAGCCATCCGTACTGCCTGGAAGGACCAAGGACTGTCCAGATTGGTCCATCAGGCCATGAAAAATCAACTAATATATTGATAGGCTGAAATGATCAGCCTTATCCTAACTGAATGGAAGGATTTAACTCAACGAACCATGGACTGTCCGGACTGGTCCCATCAGTATTTGAAAATTGACCCATACGTACTGATAGGCTGATACAATCAGCCATTTGTACTGCCTGAAAGGACCAAGGACTGTCCAGACTGGTTCCATCAAGCCATTAAAAATCGACTCATACGTACTGATAGGCTGATATGATCAGCCTTAACAACACTAAATGGAAGGATTTAACTCACCGGACGATGGACTGTCCGGACTGGTCCCACCAGTACTTGAAAAATGACCCATACATACTGATAGGCTGATATGATAGGCCAATCGTAATGCCTTGAAGGACCAAGGTGTGCCCAGACTGGTCCAACAGGCCATGAAAAATCGACCCATACGTACTGATAAGCTTATATTATCAGCCTTATCCTACTGAATGGAAGGATTTAATCCAATGGACCATGGACTGTCCAAACTTGACACATTAGTACATTAAAAGTGACCCATACGTAATGATAGGCTGGTACGATCAGCCATCCGTACTGCCTGGAAGGACAAAGGACTGTTCAGACTGGTCCATCAGGCCATGAAAAATCGACCAAGACGTACTGATAGGCTCATATGATCAGACTTATAAGTACTGAGGCTTATATGATCAGCCTTATCCGTACTCAATGGAATATTTAACTCAACGGACCATGAACTGTCCGGACTGGTCCCATCAGTACTTGAAAAATGACCCATACGTACTGATATGCTGATACGATCATCCATCTGTACTGCCTTGAAGGACCAAGGTCTTCCCAGACTGGTCCAACAGGCCATGAAAAATCGACCCAGACGTATTGATAGGCTCAATGATCAGCCTTATCCGTACTGATAGGCTCATATTATCAGCCTTATCCATACTGAATGGAAGGATTTAATGCAACGGACCATGGACTGTCTAGACTGGTCCCATTAGTATATTTAAAATGACCCATACGTACTGATAGGCTGGTACGATCAGCCATCCGTACTGCCACGAAGGACCAAGGACTGACCAGACTGGTCAATCAGGCCATGAAAAATCAACCCAGACGTACTGATAGGCTCATATGATAATCCTTATCCGTACTGATAGGCTTTTATTATCAGCCTTATCTGTACTGAGTGGAAGGATTTAATCTAATGGACCATGGACTGTCCAAACTTCTCCCATTAGTACATTAAAAATGACCCATATGCAATGATAGGCTGGTACGATTAGCCATCCGTACTGTCTGGAAGGACAAAGGACTGTCCAGACTGGTTCATCAGGCCATGAAAAATTGACTCATACGTACTCATACGTACTGATAGGCTGATATGATCAGCCTTATCAACACTGAATGGAAGGATTTAACTCATCGGACGATGGACTGTCTGGACTGGTCCCACCAGTACTTGAAAAATGACCCACACGTACTGATAGGCTGATACGATAGGCCATTCGTAATGCCGTCAAGGACCAAGGTCTGCCCAGACTGGTCCAACAGGCCATGAAAAATCGACCCATACGTATTGATAGTCTTATATGATCAGCCTTATACGTAGTGAATGGAAGGATTTAATCCAATGGACCATGGACTGTTCAAACTTGTCCCATTAGTACATTAAAAATGACCAATACGTAATGATAGTCTGGTATGATCAGCCATCCGTACTTCCTGGAAGGACAAAGGACTGTTCAGACTGGTCCATCAGGCCATGAAAAATCGACCCAGACGTACTGATAGGCTCATATGATCAGCCTTATCAGTACTGATAGGCTTATATGATCAGCCTTATCCTTACTCAGTAGAAGGATTTAAGTCAACGGACCATGAACTGTCATGACTGGTCCCATCAGTACTTGAAAAATGACCCATATGTATTGATATGCTGATACGATCATCCATTTGTACTGTTTGGAAGGACCAAGGACTGTCCAGACTGGTCCATCAGGCCATGAAAAATCGACCCATACGTACTGATAGGATGATATGATCAGCCTTAACCATACGGATGGGCTCATATGATCAGCCTTATCCGTACTGAATAGAAGGATTTAATGCAACATACCATGGACTGTCTAGACTGGTCCCATTAGTACATTTAAAATGACCCATACGTACGGATAGGCTGGTACGATCAGCCATTCGTACTGCCAGGAAGGACCAAGGACTGTCCAGACTGGTCCATCAGGCCATGAAAAATCGACCCATACGTACTGATAGGATGATATGAACAGCCTTAACCATACGGATGGGCTCATATGATCAGCCTTATCCGTACCGAATAGAAGGATTTAATGCAACAGACCATGGACTGTCTAGACTGGTCCCATTAGTACATTTAAAATGACCCATACGTACGGATAGGCTGGTACGATAAGCCATTCGTACTGCCAGGAAGGACCAAGGACTGTCCAGACTGGTCCATCAGGCCATGAAAAATCGACCCATACGTACTGATAGGATGATATGATCAGCCTTGACCATACGGATGGGCTCATATGATCAGCCTTATCCATACTGAATGGAAGGATTTAATGCAACAGACCATGGACTGTCTAGACTGGTCCCATTAGTACATTTAAAATGACCCATACGTACTGATAGGCTGGTACGATCAGCCATTCGTACTGCCAGGAAGGACCAAGGACTGTCCAGACTGGTCCATCAGGCCATGAAAAATTGACCCAGACGTACTGATAGGTTCATATGATCAGCCTTATCCGTACTAATATACTTTTATTATCAGCCTTATCTGTACTAAATGGAAGGATTTAATCCAATGGACCATGGACTGTCCAAACTTGTCCCATTAGTACGTCACAAATGACCCATACACAATGATAGGCTGGTATGATTAGCCATCCGTACTGCATGGAAGGACAAAGGACTGTCCAGACTGGTTCATCAGGCCATGAAAAATCGACTCATACGTACTGATAGGCTGATATGGACTGTCCAAACTGGTACGTACTGATCAGCCTTAACCATACTGAATGGAAGGATTTAACTCAACGGACCATGGACTGTCCAAACTGGTCCCAATAGTACATGAAAAATGACGTATACATACTGATAGGCTGGTACGATCAGCCATCCGTACAGCCTGGAAGGACCAAGGAATGTCCAGACTGGTTCATCAGGCCATGAAAAATCGACTCATACGTACTGATAGACTGATACGATCAGCCAATCGTACTGCCTAGATGGACCAAGGATTGTTCAGCCTGGTCCTTCATGCCATGAAAAATCAACCCGTACGTATTGATAGGCTGATATGATCAGCCTTAACCCTACTGAAATGAAGGATTTAACTCAACGGACCATGGACTGTTCGGACTGGTCCCATCAGTACATGAAAAGTAACCCATACGTGCTGATATGATGATAGGATTAGCCATCCGTCCTGCCTTGGTGGACCAAGGACTGTCCATACTGGTCCATCAGGCCATGAAAAATCCACCCATACATACTGATAGGCTGATATGATTAGCCTTAACCGTATTTAATGGAAGGATTTAACTCAGTGGACCATGGACTGTCAAAACTGGTCTCATCAGTACATAAAAAATGACCCATACGTACTGATAGGTTGATACGATCAGCCATCCGTACTGCCTAGATGGACCAAGGACTGTCCAGCCTGGTCTATAAGGCCATGAAAAATTGACCCATATGTACTGATAGGCTGATATGATCAGCCTTAACCATACTGAATGGAAGGATTTAACTCAGCTGACCATGGACTGTCCGGACTGGTCCCAACAGTACATGAAAAATTACCCATACGTACTGATAGGCTGGTAGGATCAGCCATCCGTACTGCATGGATCGATCAAGGCCATGAAGAATCAACCCATACGTACTGATAGGCTTATATGATTAGCCTTAACCATACTTAATTGAAGGATTTAACTCAACGGACCATGGACGGTCCGGACTGGTCCCATTAGTACATAAAAAATAACCCATACGTGCTGATAGGCTGTCAAGACTGGTCCATCAAGCCATGAAAAATCGACCCATACGTACTGATAGGCTGATATGATTAGCCTTAACCATACCGAATGGAAGGATTTAACTCAACAGACCATGGACTATCAAAACTGGTCCCATCATTACATGAAAAATGACCCATACGTACTGATAGGCTGATAAGGTCAGCCATTCATACTGCCTAGATGTACCAAGGGCTGTCCAGCCTTGTCCATCAGGCCATGAAAAATCGACCCATACGTACTGATAGGCTGATATGATCAGGATACGATCAGCCATCCGTACTGCATTGATGGACCAAGGACTGTACAGACTGGTCCATCAGGCCATGAAAAATCGACCTATACGTACTGATAGGCATATATGATCTGCCTTATCCAAACTGAATGGAAGGATTTAATTCAACGGACCATGGACTGTCTAGACTAGTCCCATTAGTACATGAAAAATAACCCATACGTGTTGATATGATGATAGGATTAGCCATCCGTACTGCCTGAATGGACAAAGGACTATCCATACTGGTCCATCAGGCCATGAAAATCCACCCATACATACTGATAGGATGATATGATTAGCCTTAACTGTACTTAATGGTAGGATTTAACTCAACGGACCATGGACTGTAAAAACTGGTCCCATCAGTACATAAAAAATGACCCATACGTACTGATAGGCTGATACAATAAGCCTTAACCATACTGAATGGAAGGATTTAACTCAGCGGACCACTGACTGTCCGGACTGGTCCCAACAGTACATGAAAAATGACCCATACGTACTGATAAGATGACAGGATTAGCCATACGTACTGCCTGGATGGACCAACGACTGTTCAGACTGGTCCATCAAGCCACGAAAAATCCACTTATACGTACTGATAGGCTGATATGATTAGCCTTAACCGTACTTAATGGAAGGATTTAACTCAACGGACCATTGATTGTCAAAACTGGACCCATCAGTACATGGGAAATGACCCATACGTACTGATAGGATGATATGATCAGCCATCCGTACTCCCTAGATGGACCAAGGACTATCCAGCCTGGTCTATCAGGCCATGAAAAATCAACCCATACGTACTGATAGGCTGATATGATCAGCCTTAACCATTCTGAATGGAAGGATTTAACTCAGCGGACCATGGACTGTCAAAAGTGGTCCCATAAGTACATGAAAAATGACCCATATGTACTGATAGGCTGATATGATCAGCCATCCGTACTGCCAGGAAGGACAAAGGACTGTATAGACTGGTCCATCAGGCCATGAAAAATCCACTCATACGTACTGATAAGCTTATATGATCAGCCTTAACCATATTGAATGGAAGGATTTAACTCAATGGAGCATGGACTGTCCGGATTGGTCCCAACAGTACATGAAAAATGACCCATACGTACTGATAGGCTGGTAAGATCAGCCATTTGTACTGCCTGGAAGGACCAAGGACTGTCCATACTGGCCCATCAGTACATGAAAAATGACCCATACGTACTGATAGGCTGATACAATCAGACATCTGTACTGCCTTGAAGGACGAAGGTATGCCTAGAATTGTTCAACAGGCCATGGAAAATTGACCCATACGTACTGATAGGCTTATATGATCAGCCTTATCCGTACTGAATGGAAGTATTTAACTAAACGGACCATGGACTGTCCAGACTGGTCCCATCACTACATGAAAAATGACCCATATGTACTGATAGGCTGGTACCATCAGCCATTCGTACTGTCAGGAAGGACCAAGGACTGTCCAGACTGGTCCATCAGGCCATGAAAAATTGACCCAGACGTACTGATAGGCTCATATGATCAGCCTTATCCGTACTAATATGCTTTTATTATCAGCCTTATATGTACTAAATGGAAGGATTTAATCCAATGGACCATGGACTGTCCAAACTTGTCCCATTAGTACGTTAAAAATGACCCNGGACTGTCCAGACTGGTCCATCAGGCCATGAAAAATTGACCCAGACGTACTGATAGGCTCATATGATCAGCCTTATCCGTACTAATATGCTTTTATTATCAGCCTTATATGTACTAAATGGAAGGATTTAATCCAATGGACCATGGACTGTCCAAACTTGTCCCATTAGTACGTTAAAAATGACCCATACACAATGATAGCCTGGTTTGATTAGCCATCCGTACTGCCTGGAAGGACAAAGGACTGTCCAGACTGGTTCATCAGGCCATGAAAAATCGACTCATACGTACTGATAGGCTGATATGATCAGCCTTAACCGTACTGAATGGAAGGATTTAACTCAACGGACCATGGACTGTCCAAACTGGTCCCAACAGTACATGAAAAATGACAAATACACACTGATAGGCTGGTACGATCAGCCATCCGTACAGCCTGGAAGGACCAAGGAATGTCCAGACTGGTTCATCAGGCAATGAAAAATCGACTCATACGTACTGATAGACTGATATGATCATCCATTCGTACTGCCTGGAAGGACCAAGGGCTGTCCAGACTAGTCCATCAGGACATGAAAAATCGACTCATACGTATTGATAGGCTGATATGATCAGCATTAACCATTCTGAAAGGAAGGATTTAACTCAACGGACCATGGACTGTCCAAATTGGTCCCAGCAGTACATGAAAAATGACCCATACGTACATATAGGCTGATACGATCAGCCATCTATCTGGCCTGGATGGACCAAACTCAACGGACCATGGATTATCAAAACTGGTCCCATCAGTACATGAAAAATGAACCATACGTACTGATAGGCTGATACAATCAGCCATTCGTACTTCCTAGATGGACCAAGGACTGTCCAGCCTGGTCCTTCATGCCATGAAAAATCAACCCGTACGTATTGATAGGCTGATATGATCAGCCTTAACCCTACTGAATTGAAGGATTTAACTCAACGGACCATGGACTGTCCGGACTGGTCCCATCAGTACATGAAAAGTAACCCATACGTGCTGATATGATGATAGGATTAGCCATCCGTACTTCCTTGATGGAGCAAGGACTGTCCATACTGGTCCATCAGGCCATGAAAAATCCACCCATACATACTGATAGGCTGATATGACTAGCCTTAACCGTATTTAATGGAAGGATTTAACTCAATGGACCATGGACTGTCAAACCTGGTCCCATCAGTACATAAAAAATGACCCATACGTACTGATAGGTTGATACGATCAGCCATCCGTACTGGCTAGATGGACCACGGACTGTACAGCCTGGTCTATCAGGCCATAAAAAATTGACCCATACGTACTGATAGGCTGATATGATCAGCCTTAACCATACTGAATGGAAGGATTTAACTCAGCGGACCATGGACTGTCCGGACTGGTCCCAACAGTACCTGAAAAATGACCCACACGTACTAATAGGCTGATACGATCAGCCATCCGTACTGCCTAGATTGACCAAGGACTGTCCAGCCTGGTCTATAAGGCCAAGAAAAATTGACCCATACGTACTGATAGGCTGATATGATCAGCCTTAACCATACTGAATGGAAGGATTTAACTCAGCTGACCATGGACTGTCCGGACTGGTCCCAACAGTACTGCCTGGGCGGACCAAGGACTGTCAAGACTGGTCCATCAGGCCATGAAAAATCGACCCATACGTACTGATAGGCTGATATGATTAGCCTTAACCATACCGAATGGAAGGATTTAACTCAACAGACCATGGACTATCAAAACTGGTCCCATCAGTACATGAAAAATGACCCATACGTACTGATAGGCTGATAAGGTCAGCCATTCATACTGCCTAGATGAACCAAGGGCTGTCCAGCCTGGTCCATCATGCCATGAAAAATCGATCCATACGTACTGATAGGCTGATATGATCAGGATACAATCAGCCATCCGTACAGTCCTTGGTCTATCAGGCCATGAAAAATCGACCTATACGTACTGATAGGCATATATGATCTGCCTTATCCAAACTGAATGGAAGGATTTAATTCAACAGACCATGGACTGTCTAGACTAGTCCCATTAGTACATGAAAAATAACCCATACGTGTTGATATGATGATAGGATTTGCCATCCGTACTGCCTGAATGGAAAAAGGACTATCCATACTGGTCCATCAGGCCATGAAAAATCCACCCATACATACTGATAGGCTGATATTATTAGCCTTAACCGTACTTAATGGTAGGATTTAACTCAACGGACCATGGACTGTCAAAACTGGTCCCATCAGTACATAAAAAATGACCCATACGTACTGATAGGCTGATACAATCAGCCTTAACCATACTGAATGGAAGGATTTAACTCAGCGGACCACTGACTGTCCGGACTGGTCCCAACAGTACATGAAAAATGACCCATACGTACTGATAAGATGACAGGATTAGCCATACGTACTGCCTGGATGGACCAACGACTGTTTAGACTGGTCCATCAAGCCACAAAAAATCCACTTATACGTACTGATAGGCTGATATGATTAGCCTTAACCGTACTTAATGGAAGGATTTAACTCAACGGACCATTGATTGTCAAAACTGGACCCATCAGTACATGGGAAATGACCCATACGTACTGATAGGATGATATGATCAGCCATCCGTACTTCCTAGATGGACCAAGGACTATCCAGCCTGGTCTATCAGGCCAGGAAAAATCAACCCATACGTACTGATAGGCTGATATGATCAGCCTTAACCATTCTGAATGGAAGGATTTAACTCAGCGGACCATGGACTGTCAAAACTGGTCCCATAAGTACATGAAAAATGACCCATACGTACTGACAGGCTGATATGATCAGCCATCCGTACTGCCAGGAAGGACAAAGGACTGTATAGACTGGTCCATCAGGCCATGAAAAATCCACTCATACGTACTGATAAGCTTATATGATCAGCCTTAACCATACTGAATGGAAGGATTTAACTCAATGGACCATGGACTGTCCGGACTGGTCCCAATAGTACATGAAAAATGACCCACACGTACTGATAGGCTGGTACGATCAGCCATTCGTACTGCCTGGAAGGACCAAGGACTGTCCATACTGGCCCATCAGTACATGAAAAATGACCCATACGTACAGATAGGGTGATACGATCAGCCATCCGTCCTGCCTTGATGGACCAAGGACTATCCAGGCTGGTCCACGTGGCCATGAAAAATCGATCCATACGTACTGATAGGCTGACATGATCAGCCTTAACATTACTGAATGGAAGGATTTAACTCAGTGGACAAGGGACTGTCCGACCTGGTCCCACCTAAACATGAAAAATGACCCATACATACTGATAGGCTGGTACTATCAGCCAGCCGTACTGCCTGGAAGGACCGATGACTGTTCCATCAGGCCATGAAAAGTCGACTCATACGTACTGATAGGTTGATATGATCATCCTTAACAGTACTGAATGGAAGTATTTAAGTAAACGAACCATGGACTGTCCGGACTGGTCCCATCAGTACTTGAAAAATGGCCCATACGTACTGATAGGCTGATACAATCAGCCATCCATACTGCCTTGAAGGACCAAGGTCTGCCTAGACTGGCCCACAAATTGACCCATACGTACTGATAGGCTTATATGATCAGCCTTATCTGTACTGATTGGAAGGTTTAACTAAACGGACCATGGACTGTCCGGACTGGTCCCATCAGTACATGAAAAATGACCCATATGTATTGATAGGCCGATACGATCAGCCATCCGTACTTCCTGGAAGGACAAAGGACTGTCCAGACTGGTCCATCAGGCCATGAAAAATACACTCATACGTATTGATAAGCTTATATGATCAGCCTTAACCGTACTGTATGGAAGGATTTAACTCAATGGACCATGGACTGTCCGGACTGGTCCCAACAGTACATGAAAAATGACCTATACGTACTGATAGGCTGGTACGATCAGCCATCCGTACTGCCTGGAAGGACCAAGGACTGTCCAGACTGGTC